>PVJH01015633.1:0-52860 GCA_004026705.1 Nesogale talazaci | reverse complement strand
TTTTTATAGATCCTATATATCTGAGTCATCAAAATGGCAACTTCCATTTTTAAAAATTTACAGAAGTCTTTGGCAATAGATTTTGCCAATGTCATATAGCATTTGACTTCTTGTCAGTTACTTCCCTAGACACGGATGGTTCATAAATGAACAATTTAGATAGAATAGCATTGGCAGCTGAACATTTAAAATTGATTATTGATCCAGTATAAGCTTTTTAAAGGAGCGCTGGTGATGCATTTGGATATGAATTGGAGTGCTAACCACAAACTTAGCTGGAATGTCATGGGATAAAGATGAGGCTGTCTGATTCTGCAACCATATTCATTCTCTGAAACCCGAAAGAACATGTCTACACTGTCTTAAAGAGTCCCTATAAATCAGAATTGACTCAGCCATAATGGGCTGGGTAAGGATTTTTATTTTTTTGTGTGTTCAAATATAATCTACACTGACATCTATAGTCTTTGACTTACATCAGTGAGTGCTTCAGGTCATGTTCAGTTTTGGAAAGTAAAGTTATGTCGTCTACTTTTGCAGGTTATTCATGATTATTTCTTGAATCTGGATGGTATATTTTTCATCATATAGTTCAGCTTCTCCAATTATGTGTTCATCAAACAGATTTAATTAATAAGATTAAAGGATATAACCCTCTCATACACTTTTTTCAATTTGTAACCATATAAGGTCTTCTTGATCTGTTCAAATGAATGTTTCCTGGCCTATATACAGATTCTGCATTAGTACAATTAAGTGTATTGGAAGGCCCCATCCTCTCTTATGTTATCCATAATTTATTATAGTCCAGACAGTTGTATATCCTTACATAGTCAATGCAACACAATATAGCACAGGTCCACACATTTTTGTTACTCTCTGATTAGGGCTAAGATCCATCTGACATAGCAATGAAATTCCTCTTTGCATATTTTTTTTTGAAATCAGATAGAACTTTTGAAAGTTCTCTATATTTGTATGACTGCAGTCATTATCTTCAGCAATCAACTCCCTGTCAATATATTGATACAACAATTTTAAAATTATCTTCAGCAAAATTTTATTTCCATGTAGTATTAATAAAATTGTTTGCAATATCTGAATTATTTTGGGTTATCTCTCTTTGGAAGGGGAGCAAATATAGATCTCTTCTAATTGGTCGGTCCAGTAGCTACCTTTGAAATCTTTGACAGATGTGTGATTGCCTCCAATGATTCACCAATTTGTTGAAACACTTTGAAATAGTTTTATTGATACAAAATTCATATATCATCCACTTCCATACTTGGTGCTTATAAAAAGAGTTGTGCATGCATCATCATAATCAGGTCTAGTGTTCCCTCTTGCCTCATTATTCTGCTTATTCCTGTAGTCTAATTTTTCAACATTGCCTTCAGTGCAGCTTTCAATTCTTCCTTTAATAAAATCAGTTCTAAATCATATTCCAATTCCTGGAAGGCATGAAAGTTGACCTTTTCATTTTGGTACAGTGACTGTAGATTCTTTTCATCTTCCTTGGATAATTACTGCATGGTTCAATATTTGCCCATAAACTAACTGTCAGTGAGTTCATTTCAACTCACAGTGACCATATAGAACAGAGTAGAATGGTCTCTGAGGGCTTCTGGGACTGTATATTTTGATGGGAGTAAAAAGCCTTATTTTCAAACTACTGGCCTGCCAGTGAGCAGCCCAATTTATAACCTACTAGATCACCAGGGCACTTTGATATTTGATTTTTTTCTTCAGTTCTTTCAGTGTGAAATATGCTGAACATGTTTCAATCTTTTCCTACCTTATATCTTTATGCATTTCACTATTATAATACTTTAATTTGACTTCTCAAGTTACCCTTTGAAATTCTTCTGCACTTGCTTTACTAACTACATTGCTTCTATTATTATGGGCTACTCTTATGTAGAAAATCAAGTTTTAGGATGTGTTCAGGCATTCACTTTGGTGTATCTTCTTTTCTAATAACCATGTTCTTTCTTCATGTATGATGCCCTTGGTGTCATTCTACAACTTCTATGCTCTTTAATCACTATTGTTCAATGTCTCAAATCCATTCTTGAGATGACCTCTAAATTCGAATGTGATATCCTCAAGCTTATTTTAGCTGTCATTTTAACTTTCTTCAGCTTCAACCTGAGCTGCTATCTGAGCAATGGATTGTCTGTTCCACAGTTTCCAAACCTGCTTTGACTGATGAGATTAAGCTTCTCCCTCATTTCTTCCCATAGACTCAGTCAATATGATTCCTATGTTTTCCAACTAATGAGGCCCATGTGTATAATTTCTATTTATGCTACTGAAAAGGAAGTGATTGCAAAGAAGATATCATTGTTCCTTTTGTGTTTGTTTGAAATGAACTTGTATGCCACTAAGGACCCCTAGTTCACCTCAGTTTTAACTTTCTTTTATAGCCCCTCATACCATTCATTATTTAGATCTGAGGTGGAAGGAATATGGAGGTTTTTAGGGATATGGGTTTACAATCTCATTTTTAAACTTTGATCATTAAAAACATATTCTATATAGTTGTAAGTTCATATCAATAGATTAAATCAATAATAATAAATATAAATATGGTTCTCTTAATTCCCACCTTCTCATCCTTCCTTCCACCTTCTATTATTTCCAACAGTCCCTTCTCCTTGCCCTCATCCTGCTTCTTGGACCCCTCATTGCCTTCAAAGTCTTATTTTGAGGTGCAAAACCCACTTTTCTTTCTTTTTTTTCTTCTGGTAATGATATCATTAAGTGTGGTGGTTATGTGCTTATGTTAATTTCATGATTAAGATGTAGGGGTGGAGTCTGGCCTGTTATGTGGGCATGGCTTTCTCCTGAGGCTTCTGGGAAGTCTCATGATTTTTCCCTCATGAGGTTGAGAAGCTATCTTCCCAGTTGTTGGGAGTTAGACTCAGAGACAAAAAACTATGGACAAGACAATTCAGCAGCATCCTAGGAGCTAGAGGAGCCAGAGAGGCCACACGGCCTTGCCCTGATGGAGCCAGACCTCTGAATTTGGAGAGGTCACCTGGAGGCCCTTGCCAGCGCTGAGTTGCTTCCACCACCACTGGATACTATTGATGGACCCTGAGCCCTGGAAGAGAGGAGCCATGAGGGGGCCCCCGCCAGAACCAGTACTCTGCATCCACTGGCCTGTGACTTCGTCCAGCTACACCAGAGGATGTATAATGGTACAAACAGGAGCTGGAAGCACAATGAGACATTATAGACTGGTATCATACATATGAGCTAATATCGGACATATGACTTTGAACTGAACTGAGTTGGGATGCTTTTTCAATGTTCCATTCCTTTTGTATATAAACTATTTCCCTATATCCAAATGCATGTCTATGAATTTGTTTCTCTAGTCTACCTGGACTAACACATTATGTTACCTTAGGAGTGGGGTACTGGAGGAACAAATCATAAGATGGAGGGTGGATGCTTGTTTGACTTTTGCTTCATGGTATTGTTACTTTTTTGGCAAACCAGAAGTCAGATATATCCTTGCAGTTTACGAAGTTATTTTCTGGAAACAATATGGAAAGTTAAATTTTTGATTATTTTGTTTGGATGCTGTCTTTGGTTATTCCTATATAAAATGAATACTGTTAATGTAAATCTTGAGCTCAGGGGTAAAACTCGTCATTTGAATGTCTCAGAATCTATGATGCTCAAGGACAATGTTTAAAAAGGTCAGAACGCCTGACAAAATGCGTGGATCTGTTTTGATGCCTTTCAGAGACCTAATCCAATGTTTTTGTGTAAACAGTAGTTTAGATTAGGATGAAGATAAACTTAAAAAGTATTGACCTTGGCCGTTTTAAGAATTAAGTTTCATTTCTGACTATGTTATGTATACTGATTTCTTATGCTTATTATTATAAATACAAGGATGTATAGAAATATTTATTGGGAAGTATGAAAGAGAGTTTGTAAATCCAGTTACCTCAAGCCAAGCATTGACCTCTAGAGGGTTTAGGACTCAGCTTCAAAGACATCTCTGAAGAGATTAACCCCACTTCTTGTCTCTTCAATTCTGTAAAAATTTGATTAACATATTTTGATGGTCTTTCACTCTGTGTGTATATTAATTATTTTATAGTTTCTCATTTAATTGAAACCTTCAAATATTTATCGTAAATCTTTGTCACATATTGTGTCATTTGTTTTGATTTCTATTTTACCAGAATTAATAATGCTACTCTAATTATTTTTATTGCTATTGATTTGGTGCATTTTCCATCCTTTTATTTTTAGTTTATGTTTGCCTTTATATAAGGCACATTTCTAGTAAACAGCACATTAAGTGTTCATAGTTTTATAACCATTCCATTAGCCTTTATCTCTTAACTGGTGAATTAAATCCATTTGCAGTCATCATTATAATTACAAAATATGGTGTGATAGAGTCATTTTGTTATCTGATTTTTTACAGTGGTGCTGGTTTCAATTATCATAATATTTTTGTGTTATATTCCTTTTGCTTATTGGTTGTCTTCTCAACAATCTCTTTGCTTTTTTTCTTTCAAACTCATTGTACTCAGATTTAATACAGCCTATCACCCCATAGTTGAAGTACATCAATAAGTATTATAAAATTGCTACCACAATCCTTTTCAAAACATTATTTTCCACCTTGAGCTCCTTAGCATCAGCTTACCCCATCACTCTACCTCCCAGAAACCAGTATTTAACTTGCTGTCCCTATAGGTTCATCAGCCCTTGGTTTCATATACTGAAAAACAGAAAAAGAAAATTTAACACAAATTTCAAAAGGTGCACCTCCAATGGCATAACACATGTGACATAAGCCCCAATATGAGCAAATAAAAAGAAATTTTAAAAATCCAGAAAATTTTGAAAACCAGATCAGGCCTACCATGCATCAGAGGGGATCAGCTGAAAAGGTTTTAACCATTCATCAGGCTTATCATTTGAATTTTCTATGCTCATCTCTCCAATACACTTTCTTTGATAACAAGTTTCTTGCCATGGATAGAAGGAAATCACCAGAGGCTTATTTTCTCTGTAGATCCTACAAATGTACCTTTGGCTCCAATATTTTCTGCAAACCAAATTCTCACAATTTAGGCTCCGATATTTTTTCTCGCCTTTGGCTTTTATTATATGATTTGCAATCCTTCATTCACTGATATCAGTGTGCATCTTCCATGTAAACTTAGTTGCATCTTCCGTAGATGGGTGCTTGTTTGGAAACAAGCTCTTAAGAGCACCCGATGCCGATGCTATTTTATCTGATAGAGGGCACCATCTATTTTCTTCACCAAGCTTTGTTACAGTATCCGTATCTTCGGTGTTTACATCTTACGGGTGAGAATAGAGCAGGGCCATGGCATATGAACTAATTGTTCTTAAATTGGAGCTAGGGTTTATTTTGAGCCCCAAACTCATTCCATGATCTATGTTATTTTTAAATCTGCCTTTGGTCCCTTTTCAAAAGCTCTTTGTAAATCATTGTTAGAGAATCTTATCGATCACCCCCTAAGGACATAATAATCTTTCATTAATCTTATCTTTGATTAGCTCCTAATACTAATTTTTAAAGCACTGCTGAACAAGGGACGTTGAGCTGATCTAGGCTAAATCCATATTGCAGTTGCGCAATTACTTTTCAACTTCCTTACAAGATTTTGCTATTTTTTGTTTTCTTGAGTTTTTAACTTTTTCTTATGGTTTTATGGGGGAATCTTGGTAGCTTTTCCTAAATTGAAGACAGTTTGTTGTCTTTTTTGAATGGTCCAATATCTTTGCCATTCAACTGTTTATTTTCCAATCTTTTCGCTCTGTGCTTTAAAAAAAAAAACTTCATTGTAGAATGTTATTATTCCCTGTTTTGATTCATCTAATTCTGTTTGATTCTTGAGTATTGCTTAAATCATATGTTTTCTGTATAATATTTTTTTATATTTTTAGGTGATTGTTTATTTTTCTTATAGATTTTCTGTCCAAATAATTAATTTTCATTTATTGGTAAAAGTGATTTGGTTATTTTTACAAAATTTTTAGTGTTTCCTTATCTGAAAATGATTTAATTCTCTTTCATATTTGAGGAATAATTTTTGTAGATACAGGTGGCATTTTTTGCTTGATTGTTTTTCCTCTCAGAATTTAAACTATAATCATCAACTTTTTGGCAGCATGCCTTCAGTGGAAAAATTTGAACTTATCCTAATTGGTTGGTCTTTGCATGTGACTGTTCTTTTTTTGTTGTTGTTGTTCTACTGTTCTCAAGATTGTCTCCTTTTCTTTAATACTGGAAAATTTTATTGTAATTAGCCTTGGTGATTTCTTTTAGGAATAAATACTTATTATACTTCTCTGGACTTCCCGAGTAGTGATTTTATGCTTTGCCATATTATATTAGGGAAGTTCTTTCTTAATAGCTAACGATTTTATCTTTAATTGGATCTGATTGGCCAAGAAATCATTGCTCTTACAAAATTCTATCATTCAATCCTCTGCTTTGTTTCTACTGACAAAATTATATATTCCAACTACTGATCTTTTTTCTTTGTTCCCAAGATTTTGTTCCATCACAAGTATTTTTCGATGCATCTTGTTGCATGTATGATTGATTTCAGATAGAAGCAATTGATAGAATTCTTCAATTTCTCACCATTGGTAATAGTTGTTTGTATATGATTTTGAATAATACTCTTCCCATTATCCTATGAAAGGCAGTACTTTACTTCATGATAGATCGTGAAATTAGTTTTTAAATGAGCAATGTGATGTCATTCCCTTTTAATACACCATTTCTGGCTTAATAAATCATATGATTATTTGATTAAAATCGCTAATACCAGTCAAATTCAATTTATAAATGCCTAGAATATATATCTTTATGTGTTCCATTTCTATCTGCACAACTTTCAGTTTTCCTACACAATCATGGTTAGCACATTTCAAGTCCTAATTATTAATAGATATTTGTAGCTATTTTCTCTCATTCTCCATCAGCAAATGAAGGTCTCAAAATGTTTATTCATCAGTGTCATTAAGAAATTCATGGAGGCAGTTTCTCAGTTGTATTTTGAGTGCCTTCCAACGTGAGGGTGATCTTCTGGCTCTATATAAGATAAAGTTCTATTCCTTTTCATAATTTTTTCTTCAGCTAATACTTCATAAGTACAGCTTGTATATCTCCATCCTGATTTCTCTTAGTCTGAAAGTTCTTCTGAACCCCGTCCATCATGGATTGCACTGATACTACTTGAATTATAAGTGGCATAGCTTCCAGCATCACAAACTGACAGATGAATGGTTGGACAGATAGTGTATTTTTATACAAATGGCACAGACCATCTCTGTCTGTTTACCAATCTCTTCCCCCTGGGAAGTATTTTGTAATAGTTGCTGTACCATTTTTCTCCCTTTTTTGTCAGAAAATTAGTATAAAACATTTGTAAAAAATATTCTCTAATTGGACAGAATGATTAAAAATAAATGTAAAAGTCCTATCAATTTTTGTGGTTAGATATTAATTGCACACTTATTTACAGACTTAAAATAACTAAATATCCCCATTTTTTCCCTATGAGTTCTAATAGTTGTGCCTTAGGAGATGGCATGAACCTCTGTCAGTAAATATTTAATTCTGCTTGCACAGAGCTTCAATGTCAACCAGAGGTGACAGATTCTTTTACCAGAATTTCCTGAGACAATGTCATATTTTAAAAGTATCAAGTTGCAGGACTTATGCTGCTATATTAAAAATTACTACAAAGCTAAGCAATAAAGACAATGCAAAAGAGGATGCAAGAGACCACAGACTCAAAATCAAGCTACTTTATAAGGAGAACAGTCTATATGAATCATTGCCTCAATCTACCTTAAGGTCATAAGAATTAGATGGTACCCAGCTGTCAAAGTGTCCTGTTCCAATCAGGGTCACACAAATGGACTCTAATAAAGTGGGAGAAAGATTGGAATAAACATTCAAATTCCAATAATAATAAAACAATGATCATGACAACTATAAGTGGCATAGTTTCCAGCATCACAAACTGACAGATAAATGGTAGGACATACAGTGTTTTTTTTGGAGTGGGCATCACTGCCCTCTGGTGGCAGTAGGAGGCCCAGCCTTGCTCCCAGAAAGCTGCTGCTGGATTTGAACCGCCAACCCAATGGGCTGCAGTCGTGCACACAACCACTACGCCACTGGGCCTCAGTCCATATAGTGTATTTTTATACAAGTGACATACTATTGTATAAATATTGGACTATTTGATATTGAAAGACTTCCAAGACATGCCCTGGGGTACTCTTCAAACCTTTGACCTAAACCAAGCCTTGAGGTCACCATGTAGCTAAATAATTTGGCTTTAAAAAAATGGATATGATGTACACATTCATTCTCTAAATAGAAGATATTTGCCATTTTTAATGAAAATGATAATGCCAAATCAAGGTGAAGTCTGTACAGCTTGTTGAAGGTAAATTATTTCAGTAAAAAAGTATACAAGAAAAGATACTTGTTGGTAATTGCTGTGACATATGTAATTGTGAAACAAAAGCAAAAGCAACCAAAAATACATGTAAGCATATATGTGTATAGATTTGCATGAAGGGTATTTAAAAGTTTGTGGGAAACATGGAATTAAAAGATAATGGAATTTGTGTGTGTGCTTGCCCATGTGTGTATATGACTTTATTCATGCACAAGTATATTCATACATAAATCATATGGGAGCACAGTTATAGATATTCCTTAGATATATCCAAATACCTCATAAAATTGGATTTCTGGGTTTAATGGATTAGAACCATAGTCTTGTGAATCATCTCAATCAATTGACATGCTATATATCATAGATTTATGTTCTACATCTTTGTTTGCTGAGTAGTATCCAGGATCTTCAAAACTTGTGGGCAGCCATCTAAGATGGCTCTTGTTTCACAAATACTAGTCTCTACTCCTCTTAAGCACACAAACAAAAAAGCAAAGCAAAAGAAGGAAATCAAAGACTCAAATAGAAATTAGGTTATAAGACAAATAGTCAATATAAACTGTTGTTTTAACTACCCTGAGACAAGAAGAACTAGATAACATCTATCTCCACCAAAGTTCTTTTTTTCTTTAAAAATAGTTTTATTGAGCTATAGTTAACATATGCAATTTAACAGTTCAATCATTATTAAGGGTTATTCAATTATCACTACAATCAGCTTTGGAATATATGTTTTCTTCCTTCTTGCATCCATTGTTGTTGACTTCCCATCCCATGCTTCTCCCTTCCATGATAGCAGATAATTATTATTTCAGTTACTGTCTTCATTAATATTGGCTTCTGTATACAGAAAATCATGTAAAACAAGAACAAAAAAGAAAAACACAGAAACACAGATCATATAAAACAGTGAAAGACTTCCATCTAAGGAAAAGCAGACAATATTAAAACTTTTAAAATCATTTTATTGGGGGCTCACACAACTGTTATCACAATCCACACATACATCCACTGTATAAAGCATGTTTGTACATTTGTTCCTCTCATCGATCTCTAAACACTTGCTTTCCACTTGAGCCCATAGTATCCACTCTTCTTTTCCCCCTTGCTTCCTGCTCCCCCTCCCCCACGAACCCCCGATACATAACAAATTATTATCATTTTGTCATTTCTTACAAGGGATCCTCAAACTACATCCCATGTGCCACAAGTGGCCCTCCAAGGACATTTATCTGGCCACCAGGTGTTTTAGCCCCCGTTGCCTGTCCTACTTAACAATTGACTCATCTGGGACCCACAGTGAATTTTTTCATAGTTTTGTTTTGTTTTGTTTTTACTTATAGTCCAATCCTCCAACGATCTGAGGGAAAGTGAACTGGCCCACTGTTTAAAAAGTTTGAGAACCCCTGTCTTACACCATCTGATGTCTCCCCTCACCCACTTCTCTGATGTCCGTCCCCTCGGGAAGAGGCCATATGTAGATGACAATCAGTTCTCCCTTTCTTCCCCACCTTTCCTCCACTCTCCATTATCATCCCTCTCACCACCTGTCCTAGGGGGTTTTCTGGCCTGTATTCCCTGTGTTTCCAGTTCCTATCGGTACCAGTGTACATCCTCCAGTCCAGCAGGATTTGTAAGGTGGCACTGAAATCATGATAGTGTGTGTGTATGGGGGGGGGGGATATTCAAGAACTAGATGGACATTCTATGTTTGATCATTGCTGCACTGCAGCACCCTGGACCTTCTATGAGGTAATGTCTAATTGCCCACAGATGGGTTTTGGGTCCCCACATTGCATACCCTCTCATTAACAATGGTATGAATTTTTGTTCTTTGATACTTAATAGTTGATCCTCTCCACAACTTGTTATCACCCAGGCTGCTGTGCTCCTTCTATGTGGGCTTTGTTGCTTCTTGGCTAGATGGCGGCTAGTAGCCCACTAAAAGGGAGGGAGAAGAAAAGGGGGAAATACATGGATAGAGAGGGGAACAGGACATTAGCCCATCTAAGGTGAGGGTGTTGTTCATATTTCCGTAGGGAAAGAGGGACCAGACTTCAACCTCGTGCCCCAAGGCAAGAAGGCAGCACATTTTCTTGAAGCAGGGAATCAATATAGAGGCCTAAGAGGCCAACCCCATTACCAACTACATAGACAGGACTCCCCTCCCCCGAAAACTAAACCCCAGAAGAATCCACTACAGAGGACAGCACTGTAGCTACAACTCAAAGAGAGGGACGAGCTGATCAAACCACAGTGGAATATGAAGTGGGAGGAGAAAAAGAGTGAAACACATCCTGGCCCCCCAAGTCCTGAGGACATTATTTCCGTTCAGAGAAGTCAATGCACAGAAACCATAAGACCAGCCCCACCATGAGACACAAAACTCCTCACTGACCCATAGCATCAGACGGGAAAACACTAGAGACGTACTGTGTGGATTGTGCCTGCCCTGAGCTTACCATGCCAAAGTCAGGCACTTGGGGGTGTGCAACAGAGCAGCAAGGGGAACAGAGCAGAACAAAGACAGAAGGTGGGTCAGGGCGAGGTGCCCCATCAAAACCAACTAGAAGACACTCGTAAAAGACTGCAGAGACCTTGAACTATTTATAGGGTTTGTTGTTGATGTTGTTGCCTTTCTGTTGTTGTTGTTGTTGTACCTATTGTTTTATTTCTTATTGTCTTGTGTTGGGGCATAGTGTTATCACTGCATCTTTATCTGTAAGGGATATGTGGGATAAATAAACTGGAAAAGAAAGCAGCAGGATGACAGTTCCTAGGGGATATGGGAGAGGGGGAGATGGTGGGGAGGGGCGAAGAAGTGGGTGTTGACACCATCAATTCTAATCCAGGCCACAACAGACAAGAAGCGATAAATTGGAAGGCAAATGCAGAACAGAACCTCAAATTCTTGCTTTGGAAGAGATCTTCTAGAACACTTCAGGATCCCTGGTAGCAAAATAGTTATACATTGGGCTGGGAACTGCAAATTCAATAGTCTGAAACCAGGCAGTGCTCCTTGGGAGAAAAGCAAGGCTTCCCACGCCCTTAGAGTGTTCCTGTCTTCAGGACCAACAAGAGGTAGCTCTGCTACACCCCACAGGGTTGCTATTCGTTGGAGTCAGCTTGGCAGCATTGAGTGTGATTTGGTGTCAGAGACTAGTTTAGACTGGAGCCCTTCCCGAGACAATTGTCCTTCCAATTTGGAGCCTAACCTAACTTCTGAGGTCACCTCTTAGCTAAATAACATATTGAATAAAAATAACACCAATCCTCAGTGGCATAGTGATTAGATTACATGTTGGGTTTTTCACTCCAAGGTCAACAGCTTAAAACCACCAGTCATTGGGGGAGAAAGATAAGGCTTTCTACTCCCATATAATTATGGTCTTGGAAACCAACAGAGGCAGTTCTACTTCATCTTATAGCATGCTATGAGTTGGAATAATTTGATTACAGAGAGTGCTTTCTTTAAAAACAACCAATAGGTGATTATTTGAAGACAAAGACTAGTTTGTAATGTCTGAATATATCAGATTAATTAAAAATAGATCAAACAGGATGTAATGATAAAATTCACACTCTGAGGACAAATAGTTGAACTGGAACCTAAACTACCATGCAAACCTTCACTGAAGAAACAATAAAATAATAATTTAAAAAGAAAGTACACTACCAGTATGAGCATAAACATATACATTAATGAACTAGAATAGAATAGAGTCCAAAAATAAACTCATGTGTATATGGTCAATGGATTTTAAACAAGAATATCAAAAAAATTAATAGGAAAAGAACCATTTTCTTGTACCTTTATCACACTGTATAAAAATTAACTCTGAATTCATCAATGGTCTAAATATACACTTTTTGAGTTTATAAGAAATATAGAGGGTAAATCTTCCTGACTTTGGAAATGGCATGTTTTCTTAAATATGGTGACTATATGTAGATACTTGCAATCTGTTCATCCCTTTTACCCCACCTTCCCTTCACCCTTCCATTACTGCCCTTCTCACCCCTGGTCCTGAGGAGAATCTGTCTAGGATTCTGTCTAGGATTTCCTGTGTTTTCAGTTCCTTTCTGTACCAATGTGCATTCTCCGGTCTAGAGAATTCTTAAAAAGAGAAACTACAATCATCAAGTAGTATTGGAGGTGATTCATACACGTCTTTATTAGAAGGCAAAGGCCCTGAGCTTAAATAATCTTAAGCAAATGGTGAATTCTGTGTAAATGAGAGGCACCCCATCATATCTAGCTGGTCAGTCCCATCAAAATACTAAGCTGCATGTTTTCTTGAGCCCTAAGATCAGGGTAGACTTGTTGAGCCCAACAAGCAGGGGAGTGCTCCTGCTTATACTTCTTTAGCTGCCAGTGCCCATCTCCTGGACACTGGCTTGTTGGCACCACCCAACATACTTCTTTACAATCCACATCCCAGAGCCCCTGCTAGATCAAGTCTCTGAGCAGGAGGTCCAGGAACCTTCTTTGACAACCTACCCCAAAGAATAGGTTTAACTCACAAGCCTGGTATTTCTTAGGAAGAACCTAGGAGGAGAGAGGAATAGAGTTATTTAAAACATTATAAAGTAGTTATAAAGAACATCCTTGTCACCAGAGGGCAGTGATGCCCCCCCCCAAAAAAAATAAAGAACATCCTTGTTTAGTTTCCATTCATTGCTGTGATTTTAAGCACACTAGTCAGTAACGCCTTGTGAACATCAATCTCCTGTCTTTAAAATTGCAGATTGTTAGATACATTGAAGAGTCAATGAAAGCATGCACATACAAATTTTTACATAGCATCTGGAGAATACCATGATTTTAAGATGGGGATTTTCATTGTTGGGACAATAATGGAGTAGATATCGACCTTTACACAGCTTCCAAGCATGAAGCCTTAATGTAAGCTTGTGACTAGAAATTTCTGTGGATATAGTCACTGAAATAATTAACTCTCAATTAATAGAATATAGTATTTGAGTACTGAGGGAAAGGTTGTTTGGTGGTTCAAACAAACCGACTGGCATCTTGTAAAAAAATGCCTGTGGATCTGCTCCCAGAAAGTCAAATCCAGGAAAATCCACTGACGCATAATTCTTGACACATATTAGTTCCCTACAAGTCAGAATGTACTTTATGACAACCATTTGATTTTGATTTTAGTATTCCTTCAAACAACCTTCCTAAGTGTATAGACTTTAAGGGAAGCATATACAAATTATATGCCTGGCCATCATCATTGCAGACTGGCATAGATGAAATTGAAAGACTAGTTTGCTTTTAGATGTACATAGACTTTATTCTTCCAATTTGTAGCTTTTCTTTATTGCTGACTACATTTTAAACACCTTCTTTCCTTTTAAATTTATATGGAATCTAAATTACCTGAATTCCCATCTGTGTTAGACCAGGTTGACTAGAGAAACAAATACAGAGAGACTCAAATATGTTTAAAAAAGAACATTATTCCAAAGAGTTAGTGCATAATAAGAAAGTATCTTAATCCGATCCAGTACAAGTTCTAAGTCTGAAATTAGTCTGATGTTAGTCCATAAATGTTTCTGCAGACTCACAGAACACATGCAATGACACAAAATGCAAGATCACAGGTACAAAATCTTGTGAATGCAGTGGTGGTGAAAGCATCTCCAGGGTTCTTTCAGGTCTCTTTGTGGCTCCATGTGGCTTGTCAAGTAGTAAGGTGAAAGCAGAGAGGGAGGGAGGAGGGTCTCAGAACCCTCTTTATAAGCAGAACACAACCACAAGGAAGTTCCATCAGACCGTGACCAAATCAACAGGCTAGACTCCACCCCTTCACTCTTTTGTTTGCTTGTTTGTTTGGGGGGCATCACTGCCCTCTGGTGGCCGTGGGAGCTGCTCAGCGCCCCCTTCACTCTTATTTGTCAAGTTGAAACGCGATTTTGTCACTACCAGACCATCCCATTGAAGTTATCTGGACCCTTAATTATAACGTCCAGTAGAACACATGAGATGCCTTTTCCAATAAATATTCAAGTGCTTAGGAGAATATCTTTCTTGCTCTGTCTGTTATAATGTAATTTTGAAGGCTGCATAATGCAGCTAAAGCTCTACTATTGGCTTTTAAAATCTCCCATTCAAGTCTGAATGTTAACAATTGATTATCTTGACGTTCATGTGTGCTTATCTCTACAAAGTAAGATCATATACAAATACCTCAGGGCAAAAGAATATCTCCCTTTATTCCAGACTACTGTTGCCCTCAGCAAAGCCACTGAAATTGAAGGTTGATAATGGACCGAATTACTTTTTTTATCTTTTGCCCCCCATGGGATCAATTGGAGGTAGAGTGACTTTCATCCTCCCCTTAGCTTTCTTTACTATTGTGAGAATGTTGGTACCAAATGGAAGCTGTCAAAAATGTTCTTTTACTCTTTCTTTTTGCCTACCGCTTTACCTTTTTCCTTATAATAGTAATTCTCTTTTAAGGCCTTAAAATTTTATTTCTCCAATTTTCTTCTCCCTCTTTCACTTTAGACTGAGTGCCACAATAAATTATTATTTTTAATAAGAATATATCATCTCTAATGAAGATTGGTATTAAAAATTAGGCTGAGAAGCACTGGTCCTAAACATAAAATTTCCTTTCAACTATTTACTCCAGGTAGGTGATTTTACTCCTAAATCCTAAATGTAAATGAATTTGGTTTGCTCTATTTCATGGTTACATGCTATATAACTAACTCCATATGTATGTATATATGTGTGTGTGTGTGTGTTTAAAAATAGATGAATCATTACACACCTACAATTCTACAATGTCTCTGCACTCAAATATGAGTGTTTTCTTGGTAAGAGGGTCAAACAGATACTCGTATTGTAAAAACTTCATAAGGTTCAAATGAAGACTATAATTTGTAAATACAAATCCATGAATCTCCAATGCTACAGTGACTACAATAAAACAAAATAGCAGCCAAAAATACAACCTCTGTACCTGAGATAGTTTCTTGTCTACAACCAATTAACGTGGCCACACAAGAATCATATACAGCCAATCATCTGAATAATGCATTATTTTTCATCTCCATCAGAAAAGAGGATTGTAAGTTATTTTTTCATCATGTAGGGCAGAAAGCAATATCCATTTATGGGTGTGACATGGGGATATTATGTCTGTAACCTGTCATAATATAGTCTAAAGAAACTATACATCTGCATATTCTATAACCATCCATCATATTGCCTTGTAAACCTGGGAGCTATCAACAGCTTACTATATTGCCTACTGATCTTGAATTCATTCATCTCTTCATCCACGAACCTGACCTGCCGACTTTGGATTCATCTAACTCTGGCTCCACTAGCCTGTAGTCTTCCTACTTCCTGGTCCTTCATCTACCTTTTCTGGCTTCTTCAGTCTTTGTAGCTATGTGAATCAGGAAAAGATCCAAGTTAGCATCTGACACACAAACTTATATAT
This sequence comes from Nesogale talazaci, assembly GCA_004026705.1. Taxonomy (NCBI): domain Eukaryota; kingdom Metazoa; phylum Chordata; class Mammalia; order Afrosoricida; family Tenrecidae; genus Nesogale; species Nesogale talazaci. The sequence continues at coordinate 36,902 of PVJH01015633.1, read as the reverse complement.
TCCTTAGTTTGCTTCTCATGAACATCTAGCCTAACACCCCTGCTTGCAAGTTCTCGGATAGAATTATTATTATATGAAAAAATACACAATCTCCATTATCCTGTAATGGGATCCTGTCATGACATTACATTGAACCTAGTATGCTCTGTGCAATAAAAGGGATCTTGGAATGGATCCATTATGATGGGATCCCAGTAATGTGCCATACAGCATATAGCAGTAGCTGCCATAGAATGATAATAGTTACCAAATGTGAATACAATATGAAAATTTAGGGATGTTACTCTGAAGATAATAGCCTACAATTTAAGGCAATATTTATCTAGTGTTATAGCCTAAGTACTTAGATTAAATGGATCTGAAAAATAAGTGGCAAAAGGAAGGGCGGTCTACTAATCACTCCTGAGACACACTTGTGTGCTTCACATTCCCAAATCTCTAACTTCTCTGTTTAGAGAGTTTTGGGTTGCCATAGGAAGACATACTTCATCAGCAGAAACAAGGAGAATAGCCCTGTGGAGATGAAAACACCATAAAATTACACACACATATTAAAGAATTCTGAAAAGAATTTTAAATAAAATATCAAAATTTACATTTTATAAGATGGATTTTAACAGTACCAGAGAATGACAGAGAAAAGAGGTAAAATTATACAGTCTGAAGGAGAGAGAATAACATTACTTAAAAAACAAACAGAACTCAGGGTTCTGGAGGGAAACAAAAAAAATCTAACATACATATCGTAGAATAAAAGGCGAGAGAGTAAAATGGACAGAATAATTATTTTAATGACTCTGATGGCTGAATTATTTTCCTAAATATTTGTTACATTATGTAATGTGAAATAGAGACAGGGTCACAGAAACTAGGAAGAATAAACACAATGAAAATTATATCTAGTCGCATTGTAGTAAAAATGAAAAAAGATAACAAGAAAAATCTTCAAAACAGGGAAAAATGGCACATTATATTTAGGGAAACAATTATTCTAATGATCTCTGACATCTCATCAGAAGCAATGTGGGCCAGATGAAAGAAATATTTTTAAAATTCAGAAAAATATACCGCCAACCCAGAAGTTTGTATCCAGTGCAAATATATGTTAAAGATAAAACTGATGTGAAGATAGTTTCACATAAAGTAAAACCAGGGCAATAAAGTTCAAATTGACCTGTGCTGACAAAAAAAAAAGCCAAAGAAGGTCTTCAATCTAATACAGAATGATAGCAGAAAAATATTGATGTGCTTGAAGTATGAAAGGATTTCTGAAATATTAAATATCTTGGTAAATATAAGAGTCCTTAGTAGCACTATGGGTAAGATGCTGGGCTATTGATCTTAAGGTCAGCAGTTCAAACCAATCGACTATCCCTTCCAAGGGAGACAATCAGACTAGCTGTCCCAGTGAAGATTTTCACTTTTTCAAACACTATACGAGATTGGTAAGAGTCAAGATTCACTCAGTGATACTGATTATGCTTGTTTGGTTCTTTTAGGCAAAAATAAGAAACGAATTTTCCTCTTAGTATTTGAGAAATATATTAGAAATTGTAGTGCCTATTCTCTAAGATAATATTTCATAAAATATTTTAAATGTTAATAGATATGTGATCTTGAAGTTACTTATCTTTTTCATGCTTGTTTATTATGAAATCCTTGTGAAAACAGTCAGATCAGTGTTTCAGCATCATTAGACACTGAATTAGAGAGGGCGTCAAGACATTGACTACAATCTATAGAACCACATGGTGAGCTTTACAACAGCTTCTTAGCATCATGTCAAACTAGTTTAATTCAACCTGGATAGAACCTGCATACTTTTTGTTCATGCCTTTTATACTTCCTTCAGTGAGCATAATTCATTGCCAGGATGGTGAAGCACTGAAATAAATATACGTAATAACAGATATGAAGAGTTCCAGATTACTTCTCAAGGGTCCTTGTATTGTCTACTCTGTTGTTCAAATTCCTTCCCTGAACTTCATGCAAACTTCATTTTCTCCCTTACATATTGAAATCAATTTGATTTGGTATATAAACATATTTTTATTTTTATTTCTGAGTTTTTGCAATTTTCTGATTAATAAAGATCGTGTTTTTAAATTTGATTTTGCCCCTGTCATTGTAGCTTTTATAATATCCTTCCTATTTTCTCAAATATGTTCTGCTACATATGAAGTTTATGACAGAAAATTTAATAAGGATTATAAAAATGTTATTTATTTTAAATAACCAATATTAACTGCTGAATATTTCAATAAAATGCATGGTCATGGAAATATTTTACTTTCCCAAAACATAGCTATTCTTAAGATTTGGGTAAATCGTACCTTAGCTATTCATATGTAGATAGATAGATAGATAGATAGATAGATAGATAGATAGATATCACTGATTCTTATGCATCATCCACTATCAACTCATTTCTCCTTGATTTTATGTTTTTCTCACTTATATAAATTACACCTTGATGAGGGAGGGAGGAAGGGGAAGGGAGGGGAAAAGTAAATTACACTCCACAAAGCAAGAAAAGCCCTTACCCTAATTATTTGCTTTAGTCTTTTTTTTTTTTTTTGCATCACTGCCCTCTGGTGGTGGGAGTAGGAGGCCCAGCCTTTGTCCCTGTGGAGCCGCTGCTGAAATTGAACCTCCATCCTAGTGGGCCGCAGTCACGCGCACAACCAGTATGCAACCAGGGCTCAGCCCTGATTTAGTTTTATCAATGCTTTATTGATGGTCAAAAGCAATTACAGGTCATGCAATTTTAAAAACTATTCATTCACAGAAGTTATATTCGGAGATGTTTAAATAAGTAGATATTTTCACTTATGTGCATTACCATTGTTTTGTAATCATTAAAAGAAGGTGCTATTTCTTGATTTTTTTCAATATTCTACTTGTCCTAAATCTAACAAAGCTCTATTTGTATAAAATTGTATTTGTACTTCTTTCTCCAAGTTTTGAACAGCTGGAATACTTTTATAAAAATAATTTAAATGATTATATCAAAGAGATTATGACGACAATATTCTGTGGGTTTATCAATCGCACTGCTACTTAATTAAAAGTCACCAATGACTATATATATATATATATATATATATATATATATATGCTGAAGCTAATACACTCTTTAGTAGAATATTACTAAAGTAATGACACTTCCTCATGCTTAACCACAAATCAAACACTTGAGAATATTGTGTTGATTTATCAGCCTAAGGGGTAGTCTTGTGCATTACTTATTTTCTACAGATATTTATGCAGGAAGATTTACCAGAGAAATATGGGTCTAAAACAAAACTCCAAAGTCTCATTGAGAATTTTTTCACTTGTCAATTTTTCCAAACAAGTAGGTAATTTGATAATGGTAATCTTTTCTTCCTATAAAATAATTATGTTAAATTGTGTCTAATCTTTGAAAACAATAGTTTGCTTTCAAGACTTAAAAAATAGAAAAATAGATGCTTGCTTTTATTACTTTTATTTAAAGAGCGTCTAGACCAAAGTATTGCTCATAATGCGGAGTATGAAATACAGAGAGCTTTTGTCCATTTTATTTATTTATTTTTAGATTTAATACTGCAACTGATTGCCAACCATATTAGATGATTTAGGAAGGTAAAGAATCCATGGCATTTCTGAGTTTGTTTTTACAGCCTAAGTTATGCTATAGTTATTTATAGCAATAGCTACTTCATAACTACAATTAGTCCTTGATAAGAATTGAAGAATGCAATTAGTGCCTTAGGGTCTTATGTGCTTATGTGAGAGGAAAACCAAGTCAACACACTTTGTTGATGCTGTTTTTAGGTCCTATGGCATCATTTCTGACCTTAGTTTTGTGCACACAATTGTTATGTTTGAAGACATTGCTGCACCATTTTGTCAATCTATACTGTTGATTGTCTTGCTCTTTTTTCAATGTCCTCAACTTTGCCAGGCATGATGTCCTTCTGAGGTACTCATCTCTCCTGTAACATATTCACAGTATGTGAGACAAAGTCTCACTATCCTTGATTCTAAAGAGCATTATCGGTGCAGACAGACCTCCAAGGTCTTCCTCTGAGACAGACCTCTTTGTTCTCTTTGCAGTCCACAGCACTTCAATATTCTTTGCCAGCACCATAATTCAAAGGGATTAATCTTTTTGTGGTCTTCCTTAATTTTTGCCCAACTCTGACATGCATTTGAAGTGATTGGAAATAGCATTGCTTGGGTCACAGACACCTTAGTCCTCAAAATTACATCCTTGCTCTTCAATACTTAAAAGAACTCTGTGTAGAATTACCCAATACAATATATCATTTGATTTCCTGATGACTACTTTCATGAGCTTTAATTGTAGATCCAAGTAAAATGAAATCCTTAACAACTTCAATTTTTCCTCCATTTATTGTGATCTGATTTTAAGAATTTGGGATTCCTTTACATTGAGTTACAATTCATATTGAAAGGTACCCTTTTCAAAATAAATCAGCGAATTCTTCAAGCCTTCATCACTTTCAGCACAGAAAGTTGTGTCATACATCTATTGCAGAATGTTAACAACGCTCCAATCCTGACATCACTTTCACTTTCAGGTGGTCCATCTTCTTGGATTAGTTGCTCAGCAAAGAGATTAAGTATAGGAAAAGGGTATACCCTTTCTTCATTTAAAACTATGTGTTATTTCCTTATTCCGGTCAATCCATCTGACAACAATAATATCTGTCATTCCATGTTCCCTTTGAATCTGGTTTGTTTTTTGGCAATTCCCCATTGATATACTGCAGTAAATATACTTCAATGATCTCCAGCAAGGTTTTGCATTCATATGCTATTATAGATAATGTTCAAAAAATTTACATTCTTTAAAGTGACCATTATTTGACAATAGCACAAATATGGATTTATTATAATCAGTTAAACAGGTAGCTGTTATCCAACTATCTTGCTATTGATTAGTATAAAATGCTTCCAGCAATTCATTCACTTGTCAAAACATCTCAATTGGTATTCTATCAAATCTTGGAGCCTTGTTTTCTGAGAAAACTTTCAGTGATTTGGACTTCTTTCAATATCATCAATACATGAATAAGAAACCATAACTACTAAGTATATAGGAGAATTGGAGATAGGCAATGAAAACTAATGCCAAGCAATTTCTATTCTTACTGTATTTAAATAGTGCATATATTTTAACTATATTTAATTATGGACTATACGTACACTCTCACAGTAGGTTATTTAATTTTTCTCTACCTAAGTAATGTGTCATGACTTCTCTGTAAATTGTAGCATGTGAAGGATATAATATATGATAACCATGAAAGTTATGCTTCAAATAAATATGCTCTATTATGTAATGAAGAGTACAATGTAAAACCATCAATAAATGAACTACAATAAAAAATAACCAATAGAAAAATCAATAAGACAATAGGTTGGTTCTTCAAAAAATTAACACCATTTATAAATCACTGGTCAAGATAACAAAGGGAGAAAGGGGGATAAAAGAAAATGTTACAGATAATAAATAAAACTGGTAACATCAAAACAAAAGCGGCATAAATTAAAAAGATAGTTATAACAATTATAACTACAATATTATATAAAAATATCACTCTCAAACAAATTTGAAAACCTAAAAGAAATGGAAAAATTTCAGAAGCTCATTGTCTCCTTAAATTAATGCAGACTTATATAGAAAACCTTACCAGACTTGTAGCATAAGAAGAAAAAAATCTGGTCATTAAAAAACTCCCAGTATTAAAAAGTCACCATTAGATGGATTTACTGGATTTTTCTGCTAATTATCTAGATAAAATTTAGCAGCATTTCTACACCATTTTAGAGTATAGAAACTGATAGTACACTGTAAAACTCATTATATGAAGCCAATATAATCCTGATATGTAAACAAGGCAAAGATAGCATCAATACTGAAAATTATAGTTGACTCTCCACTCTAAAACTATTTTTAAAATGCTCCCGGGTCCTGGTCTCAGCAGCCATTTCTGCTGTTCACCTTTTCCTCTTAATGATTTGGAAACTCTCTTGCCAGAACTTTTTAAGTAAGCCACAGGTGTGTCCCATCCATGTCACACATGGCCATGGACAACTGCTGAGAGATCACCAATAAAGAGGTAGAGGAGAAGGAAGATTGTGGAGGAGGTAGAGAAAGGAAGAGATGCCCTCCCATACACACACACATCCACTAACCAGAACACTAAGCAAGAAGATGAAAAATGGGAAGCAAGAGGCTGCCAATAGAGAGATGAAGGAAGAAGTAGAGAGAAAGAAGAGGAGAAGGAGGGGTGGAGGAAAATCATGAGGAAGGAGATGATAATGAAGATGAGCAACCTGAGGCAGCTTTAGGCAAATGGGAAGCTGAAGATGATGAAGATGAAAATGTTGATACCAGGTAGCAAAAGACTCACAAGGATGACTAGACAGCAAAAGAGTAAAAACAAATCAAAAAAGCAAGGGCAACAGTGAACTATTCACCTTCCACACATTAATATATAATCGAAAAGAAAAACAGAGAATTCTCTGAAGCCGGGTTTGGTCATCCAAATTCATTAAAGACGTTAGGCCCCTAACAAAATGTATAAACTCTAAAATGTAAATTAAAAATGCATACATTTTCCTTTTTAAAGTACTTTTAGGAAAAAGAACAGGTCGTTGGAAGTTTGGGTTCTTTTGCTTCCCCTGTTGCAATTTACGTTTTGGCTTTCATGGTGCAGACTGAGGTGGGTATGCAGACCCCTCTATTAAAAGTTGACCACATTTAGATTCTGATATACTTCACAGTGATTTTTGGAACAATGCCCCGTGATCATGGATAGGAAGACACAATGTAGTGAAAAAAATCAACATTATGAAAAACACTACACATTCAATGCAATTCTGGATCATGTTCTAGTACAATTCTTCAGAAGAATGTGAAAACTAATCACCAGCTTCATATAGAAAGGAAATAAACCCAAGAAAAACCAAACATGATTAAAAAACAAATTCAAAACAGAATCCTCTCACTCCACTAATTTAAAACCTATCATACAGTCATGGTATTGAAAACAGCTAAGTATTGGTATAATACTAGACATGTAGACTAATAGATTATAATTGAGGAACTAGAAATACAACCAAGAACCTACTGATACCTGATTTTTGATAAAGACTAAAACACAATCAATGAGGAAGAGAGAACCTTTTCAACAAATGGTGCTAGAAAATTGGAGGTCCATGGGGAAAAGAATAAACAGGACCTCACAACATGTACAAAAATGAACTCAGGGTGGATTAAATACATCAGTATAAATCCTAGGATTATCAGTGAAAAAATGGGGATAATCTCAAGTATCCTAATACAAGCCATAAGTAAATTATCAAACTTAATGGAAAAAACCTATACTGCAGAAGACAAAATAGAGGACTGGACTCCTCTAAAAATATTGCACATTTATGGAGGAACCTGGAATCTATAATGCTGAGTGAAGTTAATCCCCTAGATAATGGGGTAGTATACATGAAGCATATAAAGATATGTCAAAAGGTACACCTTAAAAACAAATTTAACAGAAGAGACATCCCCTCAGTTGAGATCAATTTTTCAAGTTTTTGGGAAAGGTTGAAGATTATTCAGTTCCTGCCCTACAACAATGTACTAAGGTCACCCCAATCCAACAGAAACCCCTACCAGAGTGATAAGGAAAATTTACTGGAAATTCAAGTCGAGGGAAGATGGATATATGTACAATTCAGAGAAGGCAATTATAGACCTGAATTTTAGGCTCCTAATTGGACACTTTTGACCTAGGTTCTATTCAGTGATCCAGTCAATGCATTATAGCCTAAGGTGACTTTAGACTCTGATCAAAACCTCACAATGACACAGACTTTTGTGCTTATTCCAAGTGAGCTTTGTTGCTTCTCAGCTGATGGCGGTTTATTTGTCTTCTAGCCTTTAAGAGTCCATCTGCTATCTCTTTGCTAGTCAGACACCGTCATCTATCTTCACCATGTCTTCAGTGATCATGTCAGGAAGGTGAACATCACAGAATGCCAGGTTATTAGAACAAAGTGTTATTGCATTGATGGAATACTTGAATAGAGGTCTAACATCCATCTGATACTTTAATACTTAGCATATAAATATATGTACATTGACTTGTTTCCTTATCGTTATATATAAATATATTTCCATATGTACACGCCGGTATTTATGCCTCTACAAATGTCCTTTGTCTACTAGTTACTTTCTCTATTTCCTTTTTCTTTCCTTTTGTCCCACTATCATCGTTGACCTTCATTTTTGGCTTTTATTAATTCTTCGTGGCCATATTGCAGTTGACCATGCCCCACCAGGCACTCTACACTTTCCTTGCCATCAATTTTAGATCACTTGTTGTTCCTCTGTTCCTGGGTTTGTTGACTCCCCCCTTCTTTTCCCTCACCTCCCCCTCTCCCATGACCCCCCAGAAATGTCAGTCACATTGTCTTCTTGGGATTTTTTTTCAGCCTATCATGTCTACATAGACATGCAAAACAAACAAACACAAAAGAAAAAAAAAGAAAAAAAGAAAAGCCTATAAATAGTTTCATATTTGTTTGGTGACTTTTATCAGTGTTTTCCAAAACAGTCTGATGAGGTTCCACGCTCTGCCACCAAAATTTAATTTTTGAATTCTTGGAGAACTTAATTGCTTTGCTCCCCTTACTGTTCTGCTGCAAGTTCTTTGTGTTTTCTTCCACTGTGGTTCAGTCAGATAGGGCACAGTCCCTTCACCGTGTCTCCAGTGTTTGTCCCCTGTAGTTTTATGGGTCAGTGATGGATGCTATGTCTCATGTTAGGGCAGGTCCTATAGTCTTATCTGTGCTTTTGCTGCTATAAGCATTTATATTATCCTCGCGGCTTGGTGCATCAGAATGTGTTCCATTCTCTCTTCTTCTCTCTTAGTTTACTCCTATGTGCTCTGAGTTGTCGCACCCCTCTCCCCCAGGTATAGTTTCGATGCTGTCCTCTGTAATTCATTCTTCTGGGGAGGGCGTCCACATAGTTGGGATTGGAGCTGACTCTGCAGATCTATCTATTGGTTTGCTGCTTCATGCCTGTGGTAGTTACACAATCTGTCAATAGGCGAAGGGGTAGAGTCAAGTCTGTAAATCAGGTCAAAACTTGATCGCAATTGGAGGTGCAAATGAGATACATAGTTCACTGGAAGCCAAGCACACTTCCTCTCTGCTTCTCATTCCTGATGATAAGCCACAGGGAGCTATGCTGATGGAGACAGAGTCCTGGAGCTGTAGGAGTCACATGGAGAAGCACACCAGCACTGACATGCTTCTATCACCATCCATCAGATCCAAAAGACTTTCCACCATGTCCTGTGATCTTCCTGCATTCAGCATCATTGCATGACGGCAATGATGAAAAGAGTATAAAGAGGAATTTATGAAATAGTATTGACATATAGGGCAGCATCAGACACTTGATCTGGGGCGGGCTGGGATGTTTTCTTAATGCACAATTACTCTTTGATACAAAGTTCTCTCTTGCACACATATGAGCGTCTCTGGATTTGTTCCTCTACTCAACTGAGACTAAGACAATACTGGTATGTTGCACTCACAATGTCTTGGTGCACCAGGTTGAGGTCTGTTCCCTCTATCCCTCCTCTTAGGAGATATAAATCATACACTCCATTGGGTGGGTTAGTGCTCTGTTCCCCTGCTACCCATGTCCTTCCCCTGGACTCTTTTTCGGTTGGCTGCCATATGTTTCCCTGGATTGGGTTTAACCCCTGCCATAATTCCGGGACCTCACACGCAGGAATGTATGCATGTTGTTACTTTTAAAGCTTACCTAAGTTACTCATAATGCGCTTGTCCTTTTGTGCTTGAATGACTTCATTTAGCATATTTCCTCCTGTTCTTCCCATGCAGCAATGTGTTTCATGCATTCATCACTGCCTTTACGAGAGCATTGCACTCCATTTTATGTATGTACCACCTTTTTTTCATTCATTCGTCCATTGATGGTAATTTAGGTTGTTTCCAACTCGTTCAATTGTGAACTGTGCAGCAATGAACAGTGGAGGACAAATGCCTGCCATGGTCTGTTGTGTGCCTCTTCCTGGGTATACGCCCTATAGGGGGATTGCTGGGTCATATGGTACCTTGATTTCCATATGTTTTAGTTGTCGCCAAATGTATTTCCATAATGACTGTTCATCCCTACAAGACCACTTGCAGTGGATGAGAATTCTTATCTCAATACGGTCCCTCCAGCACTTGTTACTATCTAATTTTTTGAACTGGGCTATCTTTGAGGGTGTTAGATGGTATCTCATAGTTGTTTTAAGTTGCGTTTCTCTTATGGCTAATGAGTGGGAACATTTTCTCATGTTGATTGGCTATTCAGATTTCTGCCCTTGTGAAACTACTATTCAGGTCCTTTGCCCAAATCCTTAATGGGCAGTTAGTTTTTTTCTTATTGTGAACTTTCAAAGTATTGCAGATTTTAGTTGTAAGGACTTTGTCTGATGTGTCATTGCTAAAGCTATTTTCTGTGGGCTCTCTCATTACTCTCTTGTCCAGTGGTTTCCAACCTCTTTAATGCAGTGACTTTTTAGTACCTCATACTGTGGTGACCCCCCCAACTGTAAAATATTTTTCATTGCTACTTCATAATTTTGCTACTCTTATGAATCAGGCGACTCCTGTGAAAATGTCATTTGACCCCCAAAGGGATCACGACTCACAGATTGAGAACTGCTGCCCTTGGTGAATTTTTTCAGTGAACATATTTTTTTCTTTCTTTGTTTTTTCCCTTTCTTTTAATCATTTTATTGGGGGCTCATACACATCTTATTAAAATGCATACATATATATGCTGTTTCAAGCATATTTGTACATATGTTACGATCAGCATTTCGCCGAGCATTTTGTTTCTACTTGAACCATTGGTATCAACTCCTTTTTTCCCTCCATTTTCCACATTCCATCCCTCATGAAACCTTGATAATTCATAAATTATTATTATTTTTTCAAGTCTTACAATGACAACTATCTTCACCCGCTTTTGTGTTGTCTGTTCCCCTAGGAAGGGGTTATACATAGATCATTGTGATATGATTCCCCTTTCTTTCCCAACTTCCTCTAACCTTCCTGGTACTGCTAATCACATTATTGGTCCTAGGTTGTTTATCTGTCCTGAATTCCCTGTGTTAACAGCTCTTATCTGTACATGGGTACATGCTCTAGTCTAGCAAGATTTGTAAGATAGAATTGCATTCTACAGGACGGGTGGGAGGAGGAGCATTAAAAAACTAGCTGAAAATTGTGTATTTCATGAGTTCTATACTACACCCTGACTAACTCATCTCTTCCTTGTGACCATTTTGCAAGGGAATGTCTAATTTTCTACAGATGGGTATCGGGACTCCACACTTTATGTTCACACAGTCAGGTGTGCTTTTTCAACATGGGAACTCTGTTGCATCTCAGCTAGATGTCTGCTTGTTTATTTTCAAACCTATAAGACCCAGACACTATTTCTTTTGATAGCTGGGTACCATCAGCTTTCTTCAACACAATTGCTTATGCACCTATGATAGACTGGATAAAAAATTCCTAGACACAAACATGCATATAAGAAAGAGATTTATATATAAAAAAACAATTGAATATTGATACAACATCCTAGCCCAGTCCTAATCAAGTCCATAAGTCCAATATTAGCCCCTATGATTGAGAATAATCTATAAGATTCTCTTCAGACTCACAGAATACATGAAATGATGCCAAATGAAGGAGGATCATAAGCCAGTGGGTTGAATGTCTTGGGGATCCAATGGCATTGTAAGTATCTCAGCACTTGCGAAGGTCTTTATGACTTCTCTGGTCCCAGATTTCTGGGTGCATCAGGAAAGGTCCATGTGGCTTCTCCATCTCCCAAGGTATACCACTGTGTGTCCTGTCAGTAGAGGATCTCTCAGGGAGTGAGCAGAGAGAGATTCTTCAAGGGAGTGAATAGGGAGAGAAAGTATCTCCATCATCCAAGGTGAAAAATACAGAAGTTCTCAGAATTCTCAGGGGTCAGCCCACACCCACACTGAGGCCTCATTGGCTATGACCAAATTGACAGACTAGACAGCATCCCTTCACTCCTAATCCTCTCAAGTCCCAAATTGTTACCATAGTATGTAACTACCACATCACCCATTTTGTTTTCAGCAATTTTGTTGGGAAGCTGAGATTCATGAATGTCAGGTTATTAGAACAAGGTGTTCTTGTGTTGAGGGAGTAATTAAGTAGAGGCCCAATGTCTATCTACTAACTTTATACTTAACATAAATACATGAACATATATCTATCTCACTAACGTTATATATAAATATATTTACATATGTGCATGCCTCTATTTAGACCTCTATACACGTTTCTTGTCTCCTAGTTTTTTGTACTACTTCCTTTAACTTTCCTCTTGCTCGACTATCATGTTCAGTCTTCATTGGGGGTTTCAGTAATTTCTTTCAGTTACATTGCCCTTGATCAAGCCCTACCAGTCATCCTATGCCTCCCTCACCATCAATTGTAGATCACTTGTTCTTTTGTCCCTGAGTTTGTTAACACCCATTCCTTTGTCCCAGTCTCTCACCCCCTCTGCCACTCCCATGTCCCACTAAAACCATTTGTCTGGTTTTTTCTCCTCCAGACTGTTTGTTCTGCATAGCTCATCGAGAAGGATACTTAGAGATAATACTAAGCACAAAACAAGTCAGAGCAAAACAAAACCCTCAACAACAGCATCATCAAAAAGCATTGACAAAAAACCCTATAAATAGCTTCATGTCTGTTTGTTGACCTTTAGGAGTGTTTCCAAGTCAAGTCTAATGGTGTGCCATTCCCTGACTCCAAAGTTTATTTTTGGTATTGCTTGGGGACTATGTAGGATTGACACCAGTTCTTCCCTGATTGCTTGATAGAATTTTCCTGTGCCGTCATCTGGACCAGGGTGTGTGTGTGTGTGTGTGTGTGTGTGTGTGTGTGTGTGTGTGATTTATTTATTTATTTATTTATTTATTTATTTATTTTTGGTAAGCTCTTGATAACCTTGTCTATTTTTTTCTATTGCTATGGAGCTGCTGAGATTCATGATTGTGTTTCCAAGTATCTGTCCATGTCTTCCAAGCTGTTGAATTCATTGGAGTACAGGCCTTCATATTACTGTGTAATGATCCTTTTGATTTCATTAGGGTCCATTTTCATGTCTCCTGTTTCTTCTCTCATCCTTGCTATTGAAATTTTTTACTTCCTTTCTTTGGTTGGGTTTACAAGAAGTCTGTCGGTTCTGTTAATCCTTTCAAAGAATCAACTTTTAACTGCATCTATTTTTTACAAAGCTTTCTTGTTTTCCCTCTCATTTATTAAAGCCCTGTTTTTATATTTCTTTTATTTTGCTCTAGGTGAATTGTCCTGTTGACTCTGCTTTAATTGCTGTAAGTTTTGTACCAACATATCAATCATAAGTCTCTCTCTTCTTTTTCATGTGTACTTGTATTGCTCTCAAACTTCATCCTTGTTGTGTCTCAATGGTTTTGGCACATCATATTCTCTTTCTTATTGGATTCTAGAAGCTTCCTAATTTCATCTCTGAACTGGACCAGTCCTGACTCCATCTGCAATAGTTATTCATTATTCCATTGTTTGTATTTGTCTTCTTAATCCTCCTTTTGTTGATTTTTTGTTGTAGTCTAAAGTCTATATAAGAGCTATGTACTTGAATTTACATAGACTCAACTTGTGTCCCGTACGATGCAGGCTTGAGAAGAATGTGATTTGATTATAGTTATTATTATTATTATTATCTTCATTGAATTTTGGTGGAGGACTCTGAAAATATCTATCTGATCAAGTTATATAATTGTAGATTTTGCATCTGTAGCCTCCTTGTTAAGTGCCTTTATGATCTACCTTTTTAAAGAGTGGTGTACTAAAGTTACCTACTATAATTGTTGAGCTTGAGATTTTTATTTTCAGGAACACCGTGCCATTTTCACGGGAGTGGAAGGACCTTGGAATTTTTCTTTGGGAAATTTGTAGAATGACTTCTGTGAGCTGCCTGCTCCCATCTACCCCGGGGGCTGCTCTTCATCTTATCCCTCTGGGATTTCATTCTAACCCTAGCCTATAAGGAATCTGTTGTTCGGATGGCCCTGTCAGTTGCCAGACTCTGAGGTCAGCCTGTGTCATGGTCTAGTAACACTAATAACTCTCAGTTTCCAGCTAAAGGCCCTGTGGAATGGGAGCTGTGTATATCTCGGGGGTGGGGTGGGGGATGGGTGTTAGGCTTCAGCCATGTGTGTCAGTTTATCGCTCAGCTCTGCCACTCAGAGTACTGGGCAGAGCAAGGAAAAGTTAGGAAGTGGAATGCCAGTCTTGGAGGAGGGGATGTTCCTGTCAGCAGTGGGAGGGCCCTGATATCAAACCATGCTGCCAGAGTCCCTGCTGAGCAGCTGACAAGCTTGGGGTACTTGGACCAGGGGTGACAGCTGCAGTGATGTTCTCAGCAGCACCAGTGGCTTGGACCCACTCAATTCCTGCAGAAAGCCTGGCACCCCAGGAATTTGAAGTGGATGCAGGAGATGAGGTGGAAGTCAGCTCCTGGTTTGAGGAAGCACTTTTGGCTGTCTTGAGAACTAAATGACAGTTTTGAAACCCCTCTTTGGCCCCCAAATCTTCCCACTGACCAATTTCCAAGAAGCTCTCAGTATGAGGTGCCTCCTTGGTCACCATCTTGTCAGACCTCCTGTGATTTTTATTTTAATTATCTTCTTTGGTTCTGTGTGGTCTTAATTAGCAAGATATTTTACTACTCTATTCTTTCATGTGTAATGTGCAGTTCTCATCATAGATACCTACTGTCAGAAACACTAGAGAACTTTGCTTTGAGGTAGAAAAAAAACACTTGAGCACTGTTTTATATAGAAACATTCTATTGTATAACTCATCCTGTTCACTGGTGGGCTTGTTTTATCAAGTATTCACCTCTTTGGGCCCTAAATCCTATTTTTAAGTCTAGTCATCTCAAAAATAAATTTGAGTTTCATAACTCTGAATTTCCCACATATATCAGAAAGGACCCAACTAACTCAGCATTTTATCATGATTATTACTTTGAAGTTCTTACACTAGACCATTTGGGGTTTTGTTTTAAATATGCATCCACTTGTCACTTATGAACACAATTAGGTTGCAAAGAGCTGGTGGTTTTGCAAAAATGAGTGCTAAGGAAAAATAGAGCATTTTTGTCTATTTTTTCTGCATTTATAAAATACCATCATTGAAATAATAACAGCTAAGATGTATTGATAATTGATGCTTCATCACTTGATTGAGTCAAGTTATGAATTATTACTCTGTAGAGAAGAAAGTCTGGAGGAAACGTAGCCGGATAAAGTTAGGCTGTGCTATTGAAGAACCTACAGCTTAGACATTTCACCTCCTTCCTCTACTTCATAAAAGTATACTTCATGAAGTATACTTCTGGGGCTCCCCTTCCACCACTGCACTCCTTTCTCTCACCATGTGGCAGCTGACTCTTGCTTCTGTGGCTGGCAAGTAAGCTTCAGGGCTTCCTGAAAGGGTGCTGGGAGCCTGCTTACACACCTGCTCCCCAGAAGCAGATGTTTCTGGACATTTGGCTGATTTTGGAATACCAGTAAACTCTCACACATTTCCCCCAAGCATCTCTGCTGCTTCCATCTCACAACATAGTATTCCGTGTCAAGGTCTTGGGCCTTATAAGGGCCAATACAAAATGCAGGCTGGGGATTCATCTAGAGGTTGCAGACACAGAGGTGATTGGCCCAGCGCTGCAAATAGATGATACTCCCCGCCTAGAACAGGGTTCTGAAAGTAAAGGGAAGCACAGTTCAGCTTCTTGACCCAGAGTAACTCCTAGAGGGGACAAGCATTTGGCCCCTATGCTGGCAGCTTTCTTAATGGACAAAATAGTAGAAAAGTAGTGCCTTTTTTACTCTTCATAAATGTGAAATGTCAAATAATAAGATAGCTAATAAGCGAAGTGCAGGTACAGGCATTATATATCAAATAGGTACATATCGTCAACATCTGAAAAATGTTTTCCAATTTATGTGATGTTAAACTGTCATTTCAACATTCACCAGAGTTTAATATTACTTATTAACAAAAACATTGACTAATTAATGTGGAACAAAAGTTAACATTGTCATGGGTAATGTGAATGACATAATTCATGGAGATAACATTTACTGTCCTGATTAGGGTCTCTAGGTATATCACAACGGTGTTGAAATATAGCAACATATTATGTGTTTTATATTTCATTTATTAAGCTTCACATGTTATGCTGAGAAAATTTTAGGAGCTTTTTCATTAAACCCTCACATCAACTCTATGAAATGTCTACTTTTAGGATCCTTTATTTTAAAACTACAAAGAATGTTTTGGGTTGCAAAATCCAAGAAATAACTTCATGCATAAGTATCAAATGAATTTCTTAAAGAAATGCCAGGTAATTCATAAGCTTGAAGTTGAGAAGCTATAGTAAGATACTGTCAACTGCAATAATAATTGCCTGAGGACATTAATTGAGAGGAGGAATTAAATGATACTCTGACAACAGTTGGTATAAGAAAGAAGAAAATGTTCCAAAGTTTATTGTGCTGAAGATTGCACAATGCTTCTTAATATGATTGAACTACTGAATTGTATGATGGGTTAATTAAAGCTCAATGAAACTAATATATATTTTAAAATCTACATGGGAAACTGTTAATGGAATCATTTCCACAGGACAATCACTACCATCCCTTCCTCCACTATCTCAGAACACTCACTCAACAACAGTTAACATGAGCAATTTCTGTATAAATGAATGTTCATATCTGTATCTAAATCCTATCGTATTTACTGCTTCGAAGGAGGAGTGTCTAACTCTAAGCAATTAACTCATGGAGTAAGTGAATTGAACAAAATGATCCCTGTAACATGACTAATTCCAAAGTGGAGTGGAATATGGGGGAAGAGAAAGGAATCGCGACAACCATGTCCAGCTTACCCTTACCAAAGTTTCCTTTCCTTCCAAGTATATTATCAGCTGGGTCAGAAGAAAGTGAAAATCTACAGCATTATGATAATAGAGGAGATCATCAGAATATATGGGGGAACTAATGAATTGAAAGCTGCTTAAGAGTGAAATTAACATTTTTTTCTTCTAGCATCCACGACCTCGTACTAAGAATTATATTTAGAAAATGCTCATTGTTTGCTTTGGCTTGCTATAATCTGATGATAGTATGAGGAAGGGAATTCTGATTACTAGCTCTGAAATTCCCTTTGTTTACTTTCTTTCAAATTTTCTCAGAGAAAGTAATGGAAAGATTTATATTAAAATCTGAATCTACAAAAAAAGTTCTCTCAAAAATTATATTACAGTACTGACAATAAAAACATTAAAGAACTCAAAACCAAACTTAATCTCATTAACTCAATTCTGACTCATTGCAAATCTGTAGGGAAGGTTGGAACTCCCCGTCTGGGTTTCCAAGATTGTAACTCTTGACCAGGTAGAAAATCTCATCTTTCTCCCCAGTGGTGGCTGGTGGTTTCAAATGAGCCCAATGTACAATCAGCATGGCACCTAGGTTTCTAGAGCTATTCAAGGCTCCATAAACTTAACACTATGGTGAGGTGCTGTCAAGTGGATTTCAGCTCAAATCCATCTGATTTACAACAGAACGAAGCTTTTAAAATGTTAATAATTATAGAATCATGCCATTTCTGAAGAAAGATGGAATTTATTTCCAAACTCCAAACTCCTTTCCACTGAGTCGTCATGACTCATAGGGACTCCACAGGGTCGATGCGAACTGGCGCTGTGGGTTTCCAAAACTTTTCATCTTTCCTGGAGTACATCGCCTGATCTTTCTCAGCTGCAGCAGCTGGTTGTTTGAAATTGCTGACCTTGTGGCTAGCAGCCCCTCCAATAAGCATCTACATCACTGGGGCTCTTCAATAATGGAAATTTGGCAATGGATATTTCTGAAGCCCTCGACATAGGATGAATGTAACCAATGACACAAAATTGTTCATGAGAAAAATGTTAAATTAGAAGATGTTGCATTACACGTATAGTTAAAACATTTCAAAAGGAGTGAAATACTAATACATGATAAAACATGAGTAAGCCTTGAAATCATTACACTAAGCAAAAGAAACCAGTCACAATAGACAGCACATTGTATGAATTTGTTTCCATAAAATGTCCTAAATAGGCAAATCTACATAAACAGAAAGTACATCTGTGGTGTGTGCTGACTCAAATTTCCAGGATGCCACATAACGCTACAAATGAGATGAAAGGGGCTACCCTCAACAACCTGGGACTCCTTTGTTTTATTGATGGGAGGGTGATAGTGCTTTGAGTGTTAGTTACACCAGGTCCCACTGTTAATCAGGCTTTCTATTTCGAGATTTTTAAAATACTTCATAACAGTGTGTGACAAAAAGGCCAGATTTGTGGCAGATGGGGGGCTAGTTTTGCCACCACGATACTGCACGTGCCATCTCAGTGCATCAGTTTGCGGCAAAAATCAACATGCCCCACACTCTGTACTTACCTAATCTGCTCTGTGTGGCTTCTTTTAGTTCATCGAATGAAGAGGAACAAGGACAGTGATTTGACAACATAGGAGAGGTGAAGAAAAAGACAAGGGAGCTGCTATCTGTCATGCAAACAGATGTGTTTGAAAAATGTTTCCAAGAATGGATTCTCAGATTTGACAAATGTATTTAGTATAATGGAGAGTACGTCGAAGGTGATATGATTGTTTTGTAAAACAATTTAACTACAAATGTGCTAGTCCAGGTAGACTAGAGAAACAAATTCATGAACATGCATATAAGGAAGAGGTTTATGTACAAGAGAAATGGAACATTGATAAGCATCCAGTCCAAGTCCATAAGTCTGATATTAGCCCCTATGTCCAATACCAATCTGTAAAGTCTTCTTCAGGCTCATGAAGCACATTCAATGACGCCAGGACAATCACAAGGTGTAGAGTCTTGTGTAAACAGTGGTGGTAGAAACATCTCAGCGCTGACAGGGGTCTCCCTGTGCCATTCCAAGTATCTCAGCAATGGCAGGAGTCGCCACATGGCTTCTCTGGCCCCAGAGGTCTGGTTCCATCAGGGCAAGCCCACGTGGCTTCTCTTCTGGCCTCTCCAGGTTCCAGGACTCAGGATCTATCAGCATCCTGCCATGTTGTCTTGTCAGTTGAGCATCTCAAGGGCCTGAGTTTTGTGTCTTGTAAGTAGAGTATCTCCAATGGACTGAGTTGATAGTCTCTCACTTCCACGGGGAAAATGTTGTGAGATTTCCCAGAATTCTCAGAGAAAGCTATGCCCTCACAGAGGTCTTATGGCTATTTCCAGATTGACAAGCTAGACTCCACCCCTACACTCCCAGTCATGAAACTTACACACGTGCATGATTGTCACAACAAAACTATGAAAAAAATCTCCCTTTGGGGTGGGAATTCAACTCCTTTTCTATTCATCCACTGACAAGAAAAAATTATCAGTTCATCTACAGTTATCTCAGCTAATTTATAACTGTGTCAGACACATAAGACACACAGACACTTAGCAGGTAAGTGCTAAAGTCATTATAATACTTTACAGAAACCATCATTAAACAATAGCAGTTGATGATCAAAGAATAAATACTTACCCTTCTCTACATTACCCATGCCCATGCTTATGTCACTGGGCAAGGTCAAAACAAATGCTGTCTTCATAACACTGACTGAGGCTTCTGTCCAGTCCATGGGCCTCACCAGGCCTTGCCTTGTGGACAGAAATGCCCTTCCAAAGGACTCCCCAAGCCTCTGCCATTTGTTCTTGGCACAAAAGAGCTCTTCTGGGCTCTTTTGACACTACTGACCCAGTGGTGGAGATGAGGGGGTAAGGGCATGTGCCCCACATGAAGTCTCTCAGGTTCATGATCTGGTGAGGCTTCATAAGTAGATCTAACATCACTCAATTTGCATTCTCCCAGGCATTTGGATGGGGATAGGAGGGAAATTGGTGTTAAAGAACATGTCTAGAAATGTCAAATGAAAATAATTCATTGTATCGCATGTGGTCCCTTAGATCTGAAGAGATGGAGAGTTGAAGTGTAAAGGTTAAGAATATAGGGTTTCTTTTGGCTTGACAATATGTTAAAAAATCAATTGTGGCTATGATTTTATATCTCTATGAATATACTAATATATGCTTAAAATTGTGATTACTATTTATGAATTATATCTCAACAAGTTATTAAAAATCAAAGACCAGTGATATGCAAAATTGTTTCACACTCTTTATATATTGAATTGCTCCTCACTCAAAAAAACGTTATAATACTCCCCTCTATAACTGTGGCTAGACTGGGTGGCAGAATTGTTACAATGTTTGAGTGCTAACTGAAAGGTCATTGGTTCAAATGTAGAGAAAGATGTGGCCATCTGCTTCTGTAAAGATATACAATCTTGGAAACCTTAAAGGGCAGTTCTCCTCTATCCTATAGGATGTTGTGAATTAGAATCAACTTGATGCCAGTGAGTTTGGTTTGGGAAATATATGCATGCAACTCCAACTGGGAAGTTTCTTTGTAATATTAAAGAGATGATATCCTTGTAGGTTATTTCTCAAAACGAATTACTTTGGAGGTATAAAAAGAGCAGGTTACACACAGGAGCAAACACAAAGGGGAGGCCTTAAGCCCACACGCGTGTGTGCGGTTGTGTTTGTGTGTGTGTGTGTTTCTGATGCTACTTGAAAATTTCAAAGGAATTGAGAAACTCTGATGCTATAGAAGCTGAAATACACAAAGATATTCCTCACAGAGCTGACAGACAAGAACTTTCCCCTATGCATGCTTCTCCAAACTCAGACTTCTAACCTCTTAGACTATGATACAATGCCTGGTCTTTGAATCCACCCTTATGGAATATCTATTATACCAGCATTAAGAGACGGAGACAAGCTCTTTGCCATCATCTTATTATAAAAGGGCCTCCCAGCATCTCTATTACAAATCCTTCTGCGATAGTTGAGCTGATATTAGTGCCTGAGAGTAAAGATGTGAAGATTTGTCAGTTGAGTAGTATGGGTATTCACATTAACTTCCGTGAAATAGAACATTTCAACTTTCCATGAAGTCAGGGTGACTTGCCAAGCCTCTTCCTTCCTTCAGACATGTTTTTTGATCTGTAAAATAAAGCATATAACAACATTTATCTCCATGTTCTTATAGCCTAATCATATGTGCTTTTCCTTTTGGGGGGGAATTCATTTTCCTGAGGTATAACATTTCATTCAATGTTAACATCTCACTCAGTAGTTATAATTTATTCACTCTGAAGTGAAACACTACATATTATTATGAATTGACATCTAAAAGAATTCCAGAATACTCAAATTTCAAAGCAAACCTTGTGAGTCACAGGTAGGGTTTTTGAAAATTGCTTTTTGAAAAATAAATTATTTGAGGGAGGGCTCTGACAGCTCTTATAACAACCCATACATCAATTGCATCAAGCAACATTTGTACATATGTTGCTACAATCATTTCCAAAACATTTTCTTTCTACTTGAGCCCTTGATATCAGCTCCTCCTTTGCTTTTGAAGGCATCTTTGAGGAAGAGCAAAACCAGAATTTCTGCATGTGCTATAATGCGGATACATATAGCCACATTTTTGCCTGGTTTTTCAGGTGGCAGGGGGAGAGGGGACTACAACAATGAAAGGTCATTTGTAAATGTCTCGCAGTTTCAACTCCGATGAAATCTTTAACCAACATCCCATTGATGCTATTTTGTTTCATCTGTTCGAGAAAGATATATTCTATTAGCACATTGTATTTCTTGCTTGGAGATCTCTACATCATCAGATCCAAACTTATATTGAACCCCAAATCTTTAAAGCATGAACATGCTAAATAGACCCAGCAAGTCAGTAACAAGCAAAGGCTATTAAAACTTTCATGTTTATTTGAACATAGGAGGGAAAACGCTTACTTTTCTTATGAAAGTTTTCTATAAGAATAAAAGACACCAGGGTTTCAAATAAAAAAATATTTTATGGTATGGTCACCAAAGTAATCAAAGAGGTCTATTCAAGAAAAATATAATACCTGTAGGGAGCTTCTGGCATCTATTCATGCTTACTGTTCATAAGCAGTAAGTGTTTATTCTTATAAGGAATCCATTTAACACTAACAAAACAGCAACTTGAAAGATTCTAATTCAAATAAAACTACCTTTTAAAACTTCCTCAGATGTGTTACCATCCATTTTCAGAAGATCTGGTGGCTTAACTTGCAAACCTTTCAATATACTGCATAATGTGGTCACTTGTTACAATGATATGAAAGCCTTGTAATCATTGAGTGATATGATGCCAATTAGACAGAAACCCCACTGAACTGGTTGGTCATGTAATGCTGAGTTTCTTTTTAAAAAAGAACAAGAGGTTATAGGTTCTGGCTTGACACTATGGGAAACAATTCCTGAATAACACAAATACATTATAAAATTTTTGAAGATTAATGATAGAATTTGTCTATGGTCAAAGTATGTCTCTTGATATAAATTGTACAGTCAGTAAAAGTATTATTTTAATAGAACAAAGATATAAGTTCAAAATCGGAAGAAAACTTAGTGAAACAATACAGCAAATAACCAGCATGGCCATTTAATGTTTATATTGAAATCTTGTAGCTTTCTGAATTGGTCCCACTGGCCCATTATATTATGCTGAAATCTCTTGCTGATAAGAAAATGACCGGGTATACTGCTTCTTGAAACATTCTGAGTAATTTAAATATTTGTTATATATGTATATTTAGTGGATATATTTAAATTCATTCAAATTAATAAAATGACTTTATTTAATTGAACGCTACACACAGTGATTTATTTTCAAATTAATTTCTACTCTAATGGAAATTTACACTTTTCTGTAAGCTTCTGATCAATAGAGACTCTTGAAAGTAATGATTGAGTTTTTAAAAAATGATAAAAGAGAAGAAACCATATAAAATGCATTTGTGATTGATTTTAGTTGACATTTTGAACATTATTTCAAATAAACACATTATTCATTTTAAAAAATACTTGTAAATATTTATAACAAATTATGACCACATTTGTCTTAAAAGCTATTTTTAGCATATTTTAATTAAAATGTATATATGGGGAAAATTACAGTGCTATGATATAATAGTAAGTGAAGTCTACAAATAACTATGACTTATAGGAACAATTATATTGCAAATTATTCAGCATTCTTTATATTTTCTTGTCTCTCATGGAAACACTTTTATTTGCTTTCTGGGACAAAGAAGTTTTATTTTTTTCAAACTTTTAAAAATAACTAATTTATAAATAGAAAAACAACCACATGTAAAATTCAACGTGATAATCTACGTTGCTGATATTAGCATAAAGGGACCCTCATTCAAGATACATAAACATGCCACAATATATATATGAAACTTGAAAACCTCATGCCAGGGGCAATAAGTCAGTGATAAAGGACAAAGATAGTATGAACTCATTTATATGAAATAGGCAAATACTTAGAAACTAAAGTTTATCAGTAGTTACAAGGAGTGTGAGGGATGCGGAAAGAGAAAGGAGGAGTTACTTTTTAGAGGGGATATATATTAATAATAGTGAAATAAGTCAGAAAAGAATAGTGATAATAGTTGTACAACATGAACAATGTAGTTAATTATAAACAATACGTAGGAACTTATTTTGGAATAATTAATATCAGACTTGTCCCATAGAATTGGAGATTAAAGATTTCCTAAATGTTCAACCATTCTGCTCCATTTTCCCTCAATTCCTCCGTTGAATATATTTTTTCATCCATGTCCCAGGGTTTTCCAATTAACTTCCATGCCCCAATGAAACTCACCAATTTTAAGGAAATGTCTCAGGTGGTGTTGGGTGCTGTGCAGTCTTAAAATCAACAGTTGTGCAGAGGTGAGCCAAGTGTAAACTTCAGAATCAGAATCTGTAAATGTCCAAAGCTCACAGCAGATAGTTTTAGTTCTACCAATGCTCTATGAGAAAATACAGATATGACTTTCCATGAAACGTGATGTGTGTAACAATTGAAGTGTCTTGACAAGGAAAACAAAGGAGATGCCTTAACCATAACCTCAAGTAGAACAGTTTTTAAGATTCCCTCAAGGAAAATGAGTAGGACTTAGTTTCCACATTTGACTAAGGCAGATCTCAAAATGCTCTCAAAGAAAAAAGTGTGACTTGATTCACACTCTTTACTGAAGTCATGGTTTAACCATACCTAATCCTTTCCATTGGTATAGTAGAGAACATCCTTTGATATAGGAATATAGTCACTGGCATAGCATCAACTTCTATTATATAATAACATAAAGAACGATGACTAGAAGGTTGATATTAATTGACTAAAATTCAACATGTAGAAATTATTAAATAAACACATGCTTTATCATATTTATTTGAAAGCACAATAAAATATAATTTAAAAACCCAATTTTGTTTATAATTAATTATGGAGTCTAATTCTTTCAACTGTTATACCTCTTTTGGTATGTTTTGAATTCATATAAAATACAATTTTCCTTGTCATTGAAAGAGATCTATATTTCTTTCATTTATTTCCGAAACACAAGATGTTTTCAACATCACTCTGACTTCTACTAGAACAATATATCATTAGAAATAATTACGCTGGCTGCATAGAGGTTAGAAACCATTAGAAACTCTAGGAGAAAGGTTGAAAAACACACACATTACCAAGATTGGACTCCATCCAAGCACTTGACAAAGTATCTTTTTTTCTTGTCAAGCATATCATGGATTTGCCTTTTTTTTAAACAGGTTTAATGGCACTTCATCCACATATTGAACAAGTCAACAGTTCAAACATATCAAAAGGAGTTCTACAATCTTAACCACAATCAATTTTAGAACATTTTCTTTATACCTGCTCTCATTGTTATTCATGTAATTTTTAATCAAGTATGGAAAAATATGCACATTAAAATGTTCAGTAATTTGAAGAAAGCTGAGGGTCTTAAAGCTTCAAGATAAATAAGAGGCCTTCTGGCAGGAAAGCCACAAAGTCCACATGGAAGAAAAAAACCAGTCTTTGTGATCATAGGCTGTCTACAGCATCATGTATCAGGCATCAGAAGATCAAAACCAAACAATCATATCGACGCAAACAGGGGGTGGGAGACCCAGCCCATCTGTAGACAAGTGGACATCCCATCACAGAAGGGTCACAAAAAAGGGACAAATCAGCCCCTGCAAAATTGCACCACCAAAACAGAGAGCATTCCTCTAGTTCTTTAGTGATTCTTCTCCTCTCCCCCACTAAAATGACCCTCGTTCTGTCTTTCAAATCCAGGTAGACCAGATCATGTGCATTGGTACAGATCAGAGCTCTGGACAGTGGGAATCCAGGACAGATAAACACCTCAAGAAGAGTAATGAGAGTAGTGATACCATGAGGGTAGGGGGAAAGTTGGGGGAGAAAAGGGGAACCAATTGCAATGATTGATGTAGAGGGCCCCCCAGCCCCCGGTGATGAATAACAGAAAAAATGAGTGAAGGACTATAGTAGACAGTGTTAGGTATGATAATGATAATAATAATTATTATAATAATCTATAATTTAACAAGGGTCCATGATGGTGAGGTAGGGAAGAAAAAATAGAGGAACTGATACCAAGGACTCAAATAGAAAGAAAATGTTTTGAAGAGCATTATGGCAGCATATGTACAAATGTGCTCCATACAATGAATGTATGGGTTTTTTTTATAAGAGCCGTAAGAGTTTCCCCAAAAGTGATTTATTTTAAAAATTCACCAATTCAACAAATTCTTTTTTTGTTTGTTTTTTTGGCATCACTACCCTCTGTTGAGAGTAGGAGGCCGAGCCTTGCTCCTGCAGAGCTGCTGCTGGATTTGAACTGTCAACCCAGTGGGCTGCAGTCTTGCACACAACCATTATGCCACTGGGGCTTAGCCCAATTCAACAAATTCTATGTGTAATTTTGTTCCATTGTTTATAATTTTGTGTTGTACTATTATTATTGTTATTCCTCTCTAAATTGTTTCACCATTATTAAAATGAACTCAATGCCTACTAAGCAAAATCTCTTCCTCCTTCACCCATGATAACTATAGTTCAAGTTTGGGTTCCTTTTTGTAAAAGCAGTTCTCTTGATATCATGTCCTTCCATAGTTAAATCGTTTCTTAAAAATGTTGTACATACCCCATCACAGTCTACTCTAATGCTGCTTCTGCTCCCTCATCCACTGATTGTTCCCCATGTTCCTCCTCTTCCTCCTTTGCCCTACCAGACAAGTCGTTTCATCACTCTGCATCCACCCTTTGTGCTTCCTCAACTTTGAGAACTGACAGAACTAAAGAATTCAAAACAAATCAGAAATAAGACAAATCGTTTCATCACTCTGCATCCACCCTTTGTGCTTCCTCAACTTTGAGAACTGACAGAACTAAAGAATTCAAAACAAATCAGAAATAAGAAAACAATAATAATAATAGAAAAGTAATAATAAAGAATACGAGTGAAAAACTACTAACAATATTTTAAAAATCAGAGAAGAATTTTTTTTGAATATACAAGAAATATTTGAGCAGAAAGGAAATTTAGGATTCCCTGTGCTGTGGTCTCTTTTCTGTAGCAATGTGCATGTACTGGTCTAATCCAATTTGTAAGGTAGAATTGAGGTCATGATAGTGGGGTGGGGGGTGGGTGAAGGAAGCATTAAAGAACTGGAGAAAAGTTGTGTGTTTTATCAGTACTATACTGCACTCTGACTCCTTGACTGGCTCATCTCTTCCTTGTGACCTTTCTGTTTGGGGATGTCCAATGTCCAATTGTCTACAGATGGGCTTTGAGTCTCCACTTCACCACCACCCCTCCAATTCACATTGGGTATGATTTTGTTCTGCATCTCAGATGCCTGATACCTGACTCCATCAAATCTCATGATCACACAGGCTATGGTGTTTTTTCTATGTGGGCTTTGTTGATTTTCAACTAGTTGGCTGCTTGTTTATCTTCAAATCTTTAAGACACCAACTGCCATATCTGCTGATAGCCAGGCACCATCAGCTTTCATTACCACATTTACTTATGCACCTATTTTGTCTTCAGTGATTGTTTCAGGAAGGTGAGCATCACAGAATTATGGATTATTAGAACAAAGTGTTCTTGTCTTGAGGAAGTACTTGAGTCAAGGCCCAATGTCCATCTGCTACCTTAATTCTTATCACATAGATATAAGTACATAGATATATCCCCCTCTCACTATATATAAATATATTTACATATGTGCATGTCTGAATTTAGACTTCTATCAATGTCCTTTGCCTCCTGATTTTTTTCTCATTTCCTTTTACTTTCCTTTTTCTTACCATCGTGTTTAGCTTTTAATTGGGTTTAGTAATTCCTCGATGATGCATGGCCCTTGATTAAGAAACCCCTCGGGACCAATAATGTGAATAGAGATACCAAGAGGATAAGGGGAAGTGGCGGTGAGAACAGAAAAATCAATCACAAGGATCAAGGGTGAAGGGCAACAGGGCAAAATGCAAAATAAAAAAAGGAATCTATGGTTTGTCAAGGGTTCATAAGGGAGGGAGAGCAGGGGAGTAAACAGGGGGAATGAGGAACACATATCAAGAGTTTACATAGAAAGAACATGCTTTGAAAATGATGATGGCTGCATTTGTCCAAATGTGCTTGATACATGGATGAATGTATGGATTGTGATGGGAGATATAAGAACCCCCAATAAAAGTATTTTTTTAAAAAGCACATTTGGGTTGGATCAAGTGATAGATCAACTGACTAAATACCATTTTATACCATAGTTCAATTCCCCATATTCAATAATATCTGATAGTAAAGTTGTGTGAGTCTCTCACTTGTGATTAAAGGGGATTTACAAGATGTCCAATGAAGCTGATACACTTTAGATAGATTTAGGGTTCTCACTATCCTTCATAGGGCTCTACAAATTGGGTACTCACCATTTAATCTCTGATATATTTCTTCCTTCATGATATTTGGATTTTATTATTGTCATTTTTGGATCACACAGGCTGGTGTGCTTCTTCCTTGTGGACTTAGTTGACATCTTACTTGTTTGAATACAAGTCCTTAAGACCTCTGACACGATTTCAATTGAAAGCCAGATGCCATCTGCTTTCTTCACCACACATGCTATAGTACCCTTATCATCAGTGATCTCTTCATGGTGGTGAGTATTGAGCAGGGACATATTATAAGAACTGTTTGCGCTGAGCCCCAGTGGCATAGTGGTTGTGTGTGGGTCTGCGGCCTACTGGGTTGGTGGTTCAAATCCAGCAACAGCTCTCCAAGACAAATCTGGGCCTCCTACTCCCCCAGAGGGCAGTGATGCCCACACATACAAGAAAGAGCTGTTCTTGGATTAAGGCTAGCTCTACATGGGAACCCAGAATCCATATGTTTGCCCCCAGTTTATGGATGATTCTGGTTTACTCTGGTAGTCTTATTATGGCGAAAACAATAAACAAAACCAAAACCAACAAAATCAAGAACAACAAAAACAAGCAAAGCATAAAGAAAAAAGAAGCAAAAAAAAAGTAATGACAATTACCCCTTTAGTTCATAAGGTGACTGAATTGATAACACAATAATTTATTCAGTAGCATAGATTGTAAGGTACTATTGATATGAAGAGTTTATGTGAGTAAAATATAACTGAAAACTGCAATCCATGCTTTATACAGATATATTTCTTAATTGATTGAGCTCAGTTTGTGTTGAACATGGGGATTGATACTAGGGGAAAATTCCCTGTATCATCGCTTACAAAGAAAGATCCTGACCTTTCAGACCAAAACCTGTCAGACTAATGGAAGCCGGTATCAAGAAACCAAGATATGGTGGTTCTGGAGCTTCTTTCACTGGGCACACATTAAACCAAAGATCCCACCCAAGGTAATCTAAGACAGTCATTTTCACATTCTTGTGGTCGTCATCCCTTGAGTTCTCTCCCAGCAGAATATTTCAGTTCTAAACTCAAGAGTATCAGTAAGTTTAGTGTGGGTTCCTATGTTAGTCTGGAATCAAATGAAAACATAATGTGTTAGTCTGGATTGACTAGGGAAACAAATCCAGGGACATACATATATGGGTGTAAGAGAGTGCTTTCTATCAATAAGCTGATGTATATTGGTAAAACATTCCAGCCTAGTCCAAATCGAGTCCATAAGTCTTAAAATAGCCCTTAGGTCTGATACAAGTCAATAAATTCCTCTTTAGACCAGGAAGATCAGAGGACACTGGGTGGAAATATCTGTGGACCCATGGCAGTGGACACATTTCCATGACCCTGGATGCCATTAGTGTGGCTCCATGTGGCTTGCCAACAGGAAGGTGACTCCAAAAGAGAGTGTGCCCTGTCTCCAGGGAGGAGGAGAGGAATTTTACAGAATCCTCATGAGAGCACCACACCACCAGGCGGCATCATGCTGTGACCTGATTGACAGGCTAAATTTCATCCCTTCATTCTTTTTTTTTTTGACATCACTGCTCTCCAGTGGTGGGAGTAGGAG
Organism: Nesogale talazaci; assembly: GCA_004026705.1. Taxonomy (NCBI): domain Eukaryota; kingdom Metazoa; phylum Chordata; class Mammalia; order Afrosoricida; family Tenrecidae; genus Nesogale; species Nesogale talazaci. The sequence goes on along the minus strand of PVJH01015633.1, from coordinate 7,180 downwards.
GCCCAGCCCCACTGCTGGAATTGAACCTCCGTCCCAGGGGGCCGCAGTCCCGCGCACAACCACTATGCCACCAGGGCTCAGCCTCATCCCTTCATTCTTAATATCTTCAAGCTGACATGAGATTATGTAACTATCACAAGCCTAGTTTGTTCAGTCAATCTACCATGTTGAGCTCTTCTGATGTGGTCCTTGGGAGATGCCATGTTCTCTGTAAAGTCGGCGTCTAATATCATCATAATGCCCATTATATGTCACAGTTCATCGAGGGTTGGGTAGGAACATAGTAGTGTCTATTCAGGAGCATAGAATTTTATTCCCCCCCTTAGTTCCCTAGATTATTATTCAGCATCCCTTCCCAATGTGAAATTGTCCCTCCCCTTGTGCCCAAAATCCCTACCAAGAGAGGCATAAGTGCTTTCCCGGAAATATAGATGTTCCCATCTGCTGGTCTCTCCTTGACTTTCTAGTAAGTATTTCCTCTCATTTCTATAAAGGACCTGTTGATCTCTCACAGTCTAGTCTCAGTGTTGTACAGCATCAGGTGTTTTGATCTTCTCCCTTTTCCCACTTTTTGAAGGAGAGACCCCAGCCAATGTAAGGTCTCTTTATAAGAAGTGCACATAAGGGATGACTGGTAGTAGACTTTCTACCCTTTTTTCTCTTTTTAAAACATTTTTGGGGGGCATCACTGCCTTCTGGTGGTCGTGGGAGCTACCCAGAGCAGCTCCTGAGAGCCACTGCTGGATATGAACCGCCAACCCCGTGGGCCGCAGTCCCACACTCAACCACTTATGCCACCGGGGCTCAGTCCCTTTCTAACCATTTCTTTGGGAATTAGTCTCTAAGATTTTTTTATTTGATGTTTCTCTTATAGGAATGCATTCATACAATATCTGTCTTTTGTGATTGACTAACTTGAGTCAGCATAGTGATTTCCAGGACATTCCATGTCATGCAGTGCTTCATTCCTTCATCATTGTTTGTTAGCGATGCATAATATTCCATTTTGTGTATCAACCATAGTCTTTATCCATTCTTCCATGGTTGGGCATTTGTATTGCTTCCATTTCCTTACTGCTGTGAACTACACTGCTATAAGCAAAAGAAAAACCAAAAAGTTATTAAACAAGAAACTAAAAAGAAAAACCTTGTCAATCATCTCCCTGGGGTATAAGGATGTTGCCATGATAGCATCAATAATTTTTTCAAAGACATAGAATTTAAGATACTATTGATATGAGGGATTTATGTATCTTCCAACTGACAGCTGCAATCCATGAATCGTTGCTTTGTACCAATTGATTTTTTAGTTGATTGAGCATTGTTAACACTGAGGTTGGAGAATGGTGTTAGGGAAAACTTTTCCTGTATCAATTCTTTCTAGTATATACCACTGCCTAACAGATTTAAACCTATAATATAAATGAAAGGGGAACATTGAGGTATTAATTATATGGTGGTTCTGGATATCCTTTCACTGGACCCACTATATGCCAGGGGTCCCACCCAAGGTCCAATGATCCCCATATCAACAGTTTAGGGGTGGCAACCTTGTGTGTCCTCTGCCATCAGAGCACTTATGACCTTAGTCCAAGGGTACAGACCATTTTGAGGTAGGGTTCAATTCATTTCAGACAGTACCTTTTTATAGGAATAGAAAGTCTTATATTTCTCCAAGGATCATCGAATAGAGATGTAGAAATTGCTGCCCACAGACAGAGTATATAAAAAAGCGAATTAATGCAGCTGTGGTATTGATGTTAGGTGCCAAAGAGTCCATCTCAATTCACAGCGAACCTGTGCTCAATAGAACTAGATGCTCCCTGGTCCTGTGACCTCCTCATGATTGTTCCTGTGCTTGAGTTCATTGCCGCAGCCATGTTTTCGATCCATCCCATTGAAGGCTTTTCTTTCTTTTTCCTTTTTCTTTGCTGCCTCTCTACTTTACAAAGCAGGGTGCCATTCTCCAGGGAGCGGTCTCTTCTGACAACATGCCCGAAGTGTGTGAGATGAAGTCTCATCATCCCAACCTCTATGGAGCAAACACTCTTATATACTTCTTCCAATACAGATTTTGCTTGACATTTTATCAGACCATGGTGCTCTCAGATAGATAAAAGCAGATAAATAAAAGTTACTATCTTATAATTAGTTTTGCCTTTTAACCCATTTCTAATTTTTTCTATTTTAAAAATTATGTTCTGCTTTCTTCTGGATTGAAAAAGAAAAGTAACCAATGTCATTGAACAGGGTTTATAGAAATTGTTAAATGAAAATCCAATTTGCTGTATAAACTTTTAGAGAGACCACAAGGAATATTTATTTTTTAAAAAATTACTATTGCAGTTTCTTGATGTATCATCAACCTATGTCTACATAATTCTGAAGGAAGTGTATTCCATATTTCCAACCCTTCCCCAAAGAAGCCTTTAACCTTCTGTTTAGGCTACATCAAAATAGAATTTTTAGCATCTTGATGGCACAATTGTGTTCTTTTCAGTGTTGCTAAAATTTTGAGGACAAAAATAGCTGAAGGGGAAAGAGCAGGGCTGTAGTGCGGACTAAGTACAGTTCCCAATGAAATCCTTCTAGGACTTCCTGTGCTATTCTCAAGAAGAAAAAGGTGCATTGTCAAGAGGAGAAAATAATTAAGATGAAATAACCTACTGATCTTTTTATGCACCGATGTATTTTCCATTTTATTTTTGTTTTTAATCATTTTATTGACATATAATTCACACACACACACACACACACACACACATATATATATATATCATTGCTTCAAATGCATAAGAGAGTAATATAATCACTACCACCATCAATATTAGAACACTATCTTCATGCTTACATCCATTAATATTAGTATCTCCTGGACTGAGCCCTGGTGGCATAGGGTTGTGCACGGGATTGTGGCCCACTGGGATGGAGGTTCAATTCCAGCTCACAAGAGCAAAGGTGGGGCCTCCTACTCCCACCACCAGAGAGCAGTAATGCCTAAATAAATAAATAAATAAATAAATAAATATTAGTATCTCCTGTCCTTTGATCTCTCCTATTGTAACCCAAAGAAACCATTGATCCAGTTTTTGCCTTTATAGGTTCATATAAAGAAATCACAGTAGTAAGAAGAAAAAACCCACAACAATAAAATAAGTCAAAGAAATATAATTCTAAAAGAAAGTAGAAATGTGCAATAAAAGCTAAGACAAGAGGGTCAAAAGAGAAAACAACTTATAAGTTGTTAAATTTAAAGCAAATTTATCTGCAGGACATAATCCATTTTCCAATTCACACTGTCTGGAAAGAAAACTGTTTTCAGTTTTGCCCAATGACCTGAAGTAATTAAACAGATGTTTAATCCAAATGGAGACTCTGCAAATAGATTCTAGACTTCATTTTCATCTTTGCCCTTCTGAAAATTGGATGTTTCAGAATTCATGCTCTAATACCATGCCCTAACCTGATCGTGACTTTTAACATTTGAAATCCTTTGATCGCATAGGCTGGTGTACCTCTTCAGTTTGAACTTTTGTGTCAACTCACTTAGATGGCTGTTTTTTTTTTAAGATATGCCTTTAAGATACTGAATACTATACTTCCTGATAGCTGAACATCATATGATTTCTTCACCATACTTTGCTCTGTTAAATATATGATCATGTCTGGAGGGGAAGAAAAAAAAACTGGGCTACATCATAACAATGAATTGTTCCTAGAGTAGAGTTGATATTTAGGAGCAACCTCAAAATCCATTCATTTATCCGATTTCTACATATATATATCTAGTTTACTTAAGTGGTAGCATCATCAGGTCCTTGAAAAATAATATAAGTAGCTTAAGGGAACATTTGTTAATTCTATTAATAATATCCTCAATTTAGCTAATGCTATAGAATTAAAAATATTAGTGTGAAAAGGAATATGCACATGTATGTGAAAATGTATTAGACAAAGACATGTAGTATTTGCCTATACAGATTGAAACGTGATTTAAAGATGATTAAAAAACAGTATGTGTTAGACACAAGGCCCAAAATGTTAAGAGAATTTATTTCACTAATGTAGAACTATGCCTGTAGAACTAATAAATATAATGCATAGCAACAAAAAATAGGAAAACGGCAAATGCATTTTTATCATAAGTTGCCACTTCTTAGGCAATAATAAAAGGAACATTTTTGACCCAGAGTCCAAAGTCCAAAACATTGGAATATCAGTGATCTGCTTCCTCCAATGCCAGTGTGTTTCAGCTTTAAGTCGAAGAAGTATTCAGTCCTTTTAATAATACCATTATAGGAGAATCTATTACATCAGGGTAACTCTGGGACTCTGGGACACCGTTGGATAGCAGGGGCTATTGAGACTTTACTGTTCAATGCTAAATGGCAAAGTAACACTATCTGAGGCTGAACTATCTCTGAAGAAGTGATTTTTCCCATGTACAAATAAATAGTCCATAACCATTTTACAGTAACTGTGTTGGGTCAGGTTGATTAGAGAAAGAAATCCAATGACACTGATTATAGGTAGAAGAAAAAAAATTATATAAAGAAAGCATTCCAATCTAATCCACCTCAAGTCCGTACATCAGATACTGGTCCATAATTCTGTCTGTAGACTCACCAGCCACACGCAATGACATAGAATGGAGGAATTTCACAGGATGATGGGTGTGGAGTCATGTGGATCCAATGTCGGTAGGAACATGGCAGGTATCTGGAAACTCTCCGAGTAACTATCAAGCAGCAAAATGAAGAAGGAGACCAGCGATGGTGAGTCCCAGGGATCCTGCTTATAAGAAGGCCACACACACACACACACACACACACACACGGCACAGCCTCAGACTGTGACCCAATTAGCAAGTTTGACTCCATCCCTAGCCAGGAAAGTCCAATTGACATAAAATCATCTGACTACCAGAGTCACGTCTCACCATTGTTTGGGAGAACATATGAAATTATTACATGACCTGATAACAAGTACCAGGCTCCGTTTGGGTGTTTACATGGTGGTCTCATACCTTTATTGTTTTTCTGATTGACTAGCTTCAAATAGCACAATATTTTCCAGGCCCATCCATTCCTCGAGGTGCTTAGTGATTTCTTCAATGCTTTTGGGAGATTTGTAATACTCCACTATACATATGTATCAAAGTTTCTTTATCAAATTTTCTGATGCTTTCGGATTGAATCCAATTTCTTGCTATTGAGAACAATGCTACAATGAACATGGGAAGCATATGTTTGTTTCTTATATGGCTTTTATTCCTTTAGGGTTTATACCCAGAAGGGGCATTGCTGGATGATATGAAATTGCTATATTCATTTGCTTAAAATGTCATGTCACACTCCACAGTGGTTGTACAAATTTACGAAACTACCAGCAGTTGATAAGAGTTCCATTCTCCAGAGCCTCTCCAGAATTTGTTGTTTCTGCTTTTTTGCACTGATTTATCATTGTTGGTGTCAGGTGGTATTTCATTGCTGCTTGGATTTTCATCTCCAAGATAATGTATGATTAGTATGTTTTTTTAATGTCATGATTCTCTTTTGGATAACTGTCTACTCAGGTTTTTTGCTCACTTGCTAGCTGTTATTTTTCTTATTGAAGCATTATAAAATTCTATAAATTTTAGATATTAGTTCCTTGTTCATCATTGCATTGCTAAAGATTTTTTTCCCAGCCTTTGGATTCTCTATTGACTTTGGAGGCACATAAGCTTTCATATTTAATATGTCCCTTGTCTGGTTCCTATTTGCAGGGGAAATGCTTTCTCTTTATCCATGTTGAATAGATGTTGGCCATTAATTTTTCTTTTTCTCTCGTATGGAAAATTCCTTAGTTCTTTCTAATATTGAGGGGTACTTTTGCTGGATGTAAGATTCATGGTGTCAATAGAACTTTACATGTATCACTCTACATCTTCTTGCATACCCGGTTTCTGCCGAGATATCCGACCGTATTCTCATTGGTTTTACTTTGTAGGTGACTTTTTTATCCTTAGCTAGTTTCCAAATTTTCTGTTTCCTTCATATTGAAGAGATTGATTATGATATAACTAAAGGTTCTTTTGGAGACTGTCCGGTGTGGGTTTCTCTGAGTTTCTTGAATAGTCATTTTCTCTTCCTTTTAGGTGTTAGAAAGGTTTTTTTCTTGTACTATTTTCTCTGTATTTTTTGTTTCTTTTTGTTCTGGGATCCTAATCAAACACATGTTATACCTCTTGATATATTAAACATCACTTATAGTCTTTCTTCACATCCCTTTGCTTTTTTCTGCTTATTCTTATATTTGAGGCGCATTAACTTGGTTCTCTTTTTCTTTTCTTCTTTTACTCAGCTCTATCACCCTATTGTCTATCTCCGTTATCCCATTATTTGTATTCTGAAGTTCCATTTTGTGTAAGGGTTCTAGTTCTTCAATTCTTTCCCTCTACTAAATTCTGTTTCTGATAAACTCAGGGCCTCTCTTCTTCAGAGTAAACCTTTGGGCCTGGAAAAAAAATATATATATATATATATTGATCACACTTTACATAACATTATGGCCCAACTATGTGTGTTGGGTGTTTTGCTATGTTGACTCTATTTAGTGGTGCAGTAGAGGATTAGTAGCAACAGATGACCAAAAGTGGGAGAAAGAAGGAAAAAGGAAAAGGAAGGGATAGGAGGGGTGCGATAAAGACCAAAATATTTATTAAAACACATTCTAATAGTAGACCAGGGTCACTATGGTGCCCCTCCATATCCTACTCCCTTCTCCCTAGTCATAACTCCCATCTACTCAACTCAGCTTGACTTACAAGGCCAAGTCTATCCTGTCTGGTTCAGATCAGTCTGGCTTAGTTTCCCAGTCCACTTGGTTCAGATCAGATGGAGTTGGATTCACAAGCAACCCAACTGTGATCTCTGCCTTGAGATTCCTCAGATCTTCTATCCTTTTTTTAAAACATGACGAAAATTAATAAGTGTAGTAAAAGTGTTTCAAGAAGAAAAAGTAACAGAGAATACAAAGTGATAATGAGATGGGAAAGGAAGAGGGACAACGAAAATAAAAGGACTAAAGTCATGTAGATAAGTGCTGTGTGGATTCCCTATGGGAAGATGTTAGGCAGGAACCCTAGTGGTAGACGCTAAGCCAAAGCCCGTTGTGGGACAAAGAGGAGATTAGAGTC
>PVJH01015632.1:0-52842 GCA_004026705.1 Nesogale talazaci | reverse complement strand
AACTCCAGTTAAAATCCCAGCCAATAGCAGCATCAACGCCAAGCCTCTGAGTGATCATATGATCATCCAGCCATGCTTTCTCCCCTTCCCCAATCAATGTCTTCCAGCAAAAACAAACAAATAAAGCACTGCTGCTTTGGCATAGCAACCTTATAGGACAGAACAGATCTACCAGTAGAGTTCCCAGGACTATAAACCTTACAGATGCAGACTGCCGTGTCTTCCTCTACAGAGTGACTAGTGGACTTGAACCACTGATCTTTCAGTTGTTGTTGGTAAGATTCCCCAGAAAACCCACTCTTCTTCTTCACAGAGGGAGTGTTCAAACCCAACTGAAAGTTGTTCATTAAAAAATGAAGTTCTGTCCAGAAAATACCTATTAAGCCTCCGATATTTTTAATTAAGTCATGGCTTTGCTTTTTACATATTAAGAATTGTATAGGAAAAACTCTTTTGAAAAACTGTCACATCAGTCACAAAAACATGAAGCTGACTTCAACTGTCCATGGTTCTCAGTCCTGCTGTGGAATGAATGTAGATACCCTCGACTACCTTATGTTTCCATCACAGGCCCTAGATTCTTCTCTTTGTCCCTCACTCTTGGGCCCTCACTCACACTGAGGGATTTAGTTTCATCAGAAAAGCAAACTCTTCTAAGTCTAAGTTGTCCATGAGACCGGCCGACATTCAAATGACCATATCTGGGGTCTCTTGTTCTGGGATTTCCTTCTCCATGTTTAAACTATTACTAAATCACTCCCCAAATGATGCTTTCTTGGGCCGGGAGTCAGGTACTGCCTCCACATTCTGCTTCAGGGGATAGGTACTGTTCTTTTAAAGTTTGTTTTCCCTAGCCCTTGAAGAGCTGCATCAACAGATGTTTTGTTATCTCCCTCCCCAACCTACCATGAGTCTCTGAAGTCATCCTAGCATTACAGGAAAGAATGCTTGAAGCAGCAGAAGTTACGTAATCTATAGCCTTAGCGATACCTTTCATGCCTCGTAAAATGAAATGAGGCACTCTCTCCCAAGCTCCACCACACTTGAAATCAAGATGCCAGTAGAAAGGTTGAAAGCACAGGGAACTGAAGAAGAACAATTTATTTACAGTGAGTCATTTTGTTCAAGAACAGTGGCTGACTAAGAACCAGCTGTGGCAGCAATTTGCTGGAAATGGGCACTAAAGGGGATGCTGTCTGAGAGGCGCTATCTGGAGAGATTTTAAAAGCAATGGTAAACCAAGTGAAGTCCATTTTCTGTTTCGCATCACCATGCACATATCAGGAGCAGATAAACCAAAGTCAACTTCACTGCCATGGAATTGATTCAGACTCTGTATAGGGTTTCAGAGTCGATAAACCTTGATAGGAACAGGCTGTGTCGCCTTTCTCCTGCAGAATGGCTGATGGGTTTGGAATGCTGAGTTTGTGGTTAGCAGCATATAGTGTTACCAGGGTGAGAGCAGCAATTGTGAACTATTCAAACACATCAGGGGCTGTGGAAATAGAGATTTCTGCATACGCATGGATCCCTAACACATATAATGTTTGCATATGTATAAAGGTTTGGACACACATAATGCCTGCACATTCATAAATGACTGAACATAAAAATTATGAGCTCTCCTCAAGCTCCTGGTACTACAAATTGGAAAATTGTAGTGACAAAATGAAAAGAACGCTGCCTTCTAAGTGACACAGACACAGCAGGGGTGCACATCCCTAATGAAGACCAGAATCCCGAGAGGGAACCCCTGAGGAAATGCATGAATCTGAGCATCAGATCAGCTGTGCTAAGGAGGAACCCTGAGAATGAAATCCTGGAAACTAGGTCCACGTTGCGCTGGTGTGTTAATTCCCCAGGCTGTGTAAAAGCTAACCCCCATTTATGCTCTCGGTTTTCTAACTCACAAGTCCAGAAGTCCAGTGTGGTTCATCTGAGTTCTCTGTTCTAGTGTCATGAGGCAGAAATGAAGGCATTGGCCAAGCTGGTCTCTTATTTGGGAAAGGCACCGGACCACGCAGTATTTCATTCTATTGTGCATGGGGTCACGATGGGTTAGAGTCTGCTCAATGACACCTAACAATAATAACAGACTCTTCTGGCTACAAGGACTGTGGCTGGTTGTCAACCAGGACTCACTTTTGTTTTTTGGCAAGTGCCATCCTCCATTTCAAGTGAGGATGGATCCCCCTCATCCTTCAAGTCCCGGCCTCCCCTTTTGTCACCAGCTGAAAAAATACACTCAGCTTTTAAGGGCTCCACTTTTGAAGTCAGACCCACCCTGACAATCTCCCAACTGTAATTCAATGAAATTGAATTGTGTGTCTTCTCATGTTTATTTAGCCACCCTACACTGATGAACATTTATTTATATTGCTTCCATCTTCTTACTATTGTGAATCATAGGGCAGGAAACATGGGTGTGCACTTATCTGCTCCTGTTCTTAGTTTGTTAGAATATGTAACCAGTGGGCTGAGCCCCGGTGGCGTAGCGGTTGTGTGCAGGACTGCGGCCCATTGGGTTGGCAGTTCAAATCCAGCAGCAGCTCTCCAGGAACAAGGCTGGGCCTTCTACTCCTATCAGAGGGCAGTGATGCCCACCCCCCTCCAAAAAAAAAGAATATGTATCCAGTAGAGGGATTTCTGGATCACATGGTACTTCCAGTAAAGGAGTGCATTTTATTAAAAAGGCATGTCAGTTTTACCAAAGGATGCAGAAGTGAAGTTAAAATAGAAGTTGAAGCATGAGGTTGCCACTTCACTCTGAGATGCCCCTCTCACCTCTCCCAACAAAGCCAGGCCGCCTCTTCTTCCTCTCCTCCGAGAAGGGGCCCTTTTCTGGTGGTTCCCCTGATGGGTCTATCAAGTGATGCTTCCCCCTCAGGAGACTTGAATGCCTCTCTGCCTTCTTAGTCATGAGAAGTCCCGGTCTCTTGGTGTGTGCCTAGTTGCCTCCTTAGACACCACAACCAGCTCTTTGAAAATTTAAATCTGCGATCCAGATCTGCTGACTTCCTCTCCCAGAGTTACCTAAATTTTCCATGAAAAGCCTGATTCAGAAATATCCCGCTAGCCTCCTTATGTCCTACTTCGCCAATCTACCTCCCTGTCCCCAACCATAAGACGAACCTGAGATCTTACCCCACTGCCCTGCACAGTTTCAAAGTGTCCGCACCCATCATTGTGAGCTTGTCGTCCACGAAGGTCCAACTGGTCTGTCTTTTCTGTGTTCGCGGAGGTTCTGCTCTGATGTCCCATAGCTCAGCTTTCCTTACGCTTTGCCGTTGCCCGTCCTGCCCCTGCCCCTGCAGGAGCCCCCTTTCCCAAACCTTGTAGCCCACTCAGGGGAATCCTACTGACTTCACAAGGTCTGGCTTTTCTGTGCGCTAATCTGCACCTCACGCCCTTCCTGAGCAGCAACTGGGCCTTGGGCATGGGTCAACAGAAACAGAGGAGATGGTCATGATCCTGGCGTTGGTCCTTGGGCTCTCTTTGCTCAGAACCCCACATTGGCCTCCCTACAGATACCTCAGCACACAGCTGGGTTGACAGCTCTTAAAATTTCAATTCTATATTTTCCACAAACCTTGTCAAACATGGAAAAAGAAAGAAAGCCTCGCTATCATCTCGTCAATTCCCAGTCACAGGAACCCCGGAGGACAGAGCAGAACTGCCTCTGTGGGTTTCCAAGACTGTTCATCTTGACGCATAACCCAGCAGCCTCTCCTTGGGACAGACACTCTACACAGTAAACCCAAGCCGCTGTTTACCCTGCTCTACAGGGTCAAGGAGTCAATAGCAGTGAGTGGGTTTGGGTTTGCTGGTAGAGTCTCTTGAAGGCACTCCTCTCCTTCCTTGTGCCTCCTCTCCACCTCATTCTTCCTTACGGCCTCTTCTTTTAGTCTATGTTTCTGCAATCACTGACTGAGTACTCTCCCACTTCCAACCAACCCTCTAAAACCCTGCCAGCTAACGCCAATCTGTCATGTGGGACTGGGGTCCCATGTGCTTCCTGGGAGGGCTGAATGAGCCCTGCATTCCCAGCAGAATCCTGCTGGGCTCTGCCATAGCATAGACAGGCCCAATCAGGGAGAGCTCCTGCTCATCTTTTCTTCATCAGGTCATTTTGTTTTGTTTTGTTTTGTTTTGTTTCTAAAGTATTTCCATAATCACCAGCAGCAGCAGCCCAGACCATGTGGTCAGCATGGCCCTATTCCAAGAGGGCAAGCCACTCCAGAGAGGGCACCCCTCAGAGAGCTGCTACGAACCAAACCTAGGTCCTGCCATGGAGGAGATGGAGACCATGCGGTCAAAGGTGTGGCTACTGCAGGCTCTGCTCGATTGTTTGTTTGTCTCAGGACACTAAGTTCCTTTGTTGTTTGGGTTTTTGTTTTGTTCTGTTTTTTACTGGGGGCTCAGCACAATTCATTCATACATACACCTACTGCATGCAAAGCACACTTGTACCATTGATGCCATCATCATTCTCAAAACATTAAGCCCTTGGTATTGGCTCCTCCTTATTCCACTCCATCTCGGCTCCTCCTGCCCTCGTGAGCCCTTGGTCATTTATAAAGTATTATTATTTTGTCATACCAAACGCTGTCCAATGTCTCCCTTCACCCACTTCCCTGTTGTCTGTACCCCAGGGAGGAGGTTACATATAGATCCTTATCATGGTTCCCCCTTTCTACTCAACCCTCCCTCCATCATCCTGGTACTCACCACTCCCCCCACTGGTCCTAAAGGGATCATCAGTCCTGGATTCCCTCTGTTCCTAGTTCCTATCTGTACCAGTGTACATCCTCTGGTCGAACCAGATTTGTAACAGAATTCAGATCATGAGAGTGGGAGGGAGGAAGCATTTTAGAACTAGAGGAAAGTTAGATATTTCATCGTTGCTACACTGTGCCCTGACTGGCTCGTCTGTTTCCCATGATCCTTCTGTAAGGCGATGTCAATTTCCATGCAGATGGACCTTGGGTCCCCAATCTGCACTCCCCCTCATTTAAAATGATATAATTTTTAGTTCTTTGATGCCTGATACCTGATCTCTTTGACACCTTGTGGTCACACAGCTGGTGTGCATCTTCCATGTGGGCTTTGTTGCTTCTGAGCTAGATGGCTGCTTGTTTACCTTCAAGCTTTAAGACCCCAGACGCTATGTCTTTTTCATAGTCGGACACCATCAGCTTTCTTCGCTACAATTGCTTATGCACAGCTTTTTCTTCAGCAATCATATCAGGAAGGTGGGCACACAATGATATGATTTTAGCCCTGCTTCCATTGATACCCCATGGTCACACAGGCTTGTGTGTTTGTTTCTTCCATGTGGACTTTGTTGCTTCTGAACTATATGGTCACTTGTTTACTTTCAAGCCTTTAAGACCCCAGGTGCTATATCTTTGATAGCTGGGCACCATCAGTTTTCTTCACCACTTTTGCTTGTGCACATATTTGTCTTCAGTGATTGTGTTGGAAAGGTGAGCATCAAGGAATGCCAATTTAATAGAACAAAATGTTCTTGCATTGAGGAAGTACTTGAGTGGAGGCCAATGTCCATCTGCTTTCTTAATACTAACCCTATAACTGTATGCACATAGATCTATTTCCCCATAATCATATATAAATATATTTACCTATGTTCATGTCTGTATTTAGACCTCTGTAAATGCTCGTTGCCTCCCAATTCTTTCCTCTCTTTACTTTTAGTTTCCTCTTTTTCCACCCTCATTCTCATCCTTCATTTGGGTTTCAATAATTTCTCTCTATTACATCACTCTTGATCAATCCCTATCAGATCTTGTACACATTTGGTTTGATTTTTCTAAGCATTCATAGTTTATTAATTCTCTGCTATGAAGTGCACATAACCACTGTCAATAAAGTGACTATAAAGTTGTTATTCTTTCTGTTGTCCCGTCTCCATCTCACTGCTCAGACACTTCATTTCTTGTTGTCGGCACCCACATTCCCCACAGCTCTCTTCAGCCTGCTCTTGACTGTGCTCTTGTCTGGAGGTCTTTTTCTTCTCACACAGCCCATGTCTGGCAAGTCTGTGTCAAAGTTCATTTTACTTTGCACAATTTCAAGGAATTGTCAATCAGGCTGAAGCCAGTAGTCTTGCCACCACCCAAATGTGTTCCAGATCCAAATGCAAAAATGACATCTGATGTGGTCTTGTATATTTTGGCTAAGTTTTCACAAATTTCTATCTTAGGCACTGTCAGTTTTGCCAGGGGTAAAAGGCATCAATGACCATTTGTTTTCCGGTGAATTGGTCAGTAGGTCAGGGAACTTCCTGGTCCAGATAGTCACTGTGTCATTCACAATGGCACAGGGCACGCAGGCAATCAGAGAGCTGATAAGTTCCTTTAAGTCGTCTTTTTTGTTGCCTTCAGCTTTTGGAAAATTGACTTTAGAGAATTTCCCTTTGACAATCTTTGACTTCAAGGTAACCAGGTGGCTAAGCTGGCCTGCCTGCCCAGAAACTGACAGTGGAGCACATGTATTGGTTTATAAAAGTCCCAGTGGCATACTGTTTACATATCGGGCTGTGATATACAAGATTCGAAGTTCCAAACCACCAGCCACTTCACAGGACAAAAACACAAACCATTATAGTCTCAGACACACATAGGGGCAGTTCTATGCTGTCCTTCCGGATAGCTATGAGTTGACATCCGCTCAATCGCAGGGAATGTGTAAGAACAGACAGGCTTGGATAAGCTTCCTGGTAGGAGAAAAGAAGATCTGCTCTTGTGAGAGTAAGTGTGCGCCCTAGAGCATAGTAGTCCTGTGCAACCCATCCTCTGTGCCTCTCCATCTGTCTCCTTTCAGGTATGACAAATTGATAACGGCAGGTTCTCCATAAATTCTGTGAGTCATTCCAGGGAATTTTGTAACCGTGGGGTTAGTGAGACTCAGCAGGTGTTAGCATCTGCCTGTTTGGCAATCTGAAGGGAGGCGCCCTTTAGCTTGTGAGATATTAAATCAGCCCTGGATAGCTGGAGATGGGGGGAGAGGGGGCCAGGTAGTCTGAACTCAAGGAAATCATTTGGCACAAGGATGCGGCTGGACCCATGTGGCTGGTGAAGAGAGAGAGTGGTGTCTGGAGGAACTGGCCATGCAGATAACGCAGTGGGAAGGAAAGGACTGGATCCCTTTCTTGGTGGGAATTGGATTCATGCAGACCCTTAGCAGGCAGGTAGCAATAAAGGTGAGGTTTGCTCACGGTGACCCTCGTTTATCATGCACAGCATGACCAATCGAAGCCACCTGGCAGGGACAGCCCAGGGAATCAGTTTCAAGAGAGCTTGAAAATTCAGTCACTCCACCAGTCCACCATGCATGAGGTGCAGCCAGTGTCCCGCCTGGCATCTTGAAGGCTTCAGCATCTAGCATCACTGGCAGTGGGCCCAGGAGGCAGATGTCTTGGCATAGCAGCATCCCTATTTGCAGAGGCCTCTACCCTTCATCTCTGCTCAGTGAGCTCCCAGCCATTATCCAAGGCTCAGTGCAATGTTCTGCCTCCACGAAGGCCGAGATGCCTGGGTGGAGATACCAGGTGTTCCGCCGGGTCTTTGGGCCTCCCTGGAAAGGAGAGGTCCCTGTGGCTGAATCCCCCTTAAATTCACCTCACTTCTCCAGGGTGCTTTCTAATCTGTCACTAAGAGTATAAATTCAAAGTCAGGAATAAACGCTAGCAAGACCAAATTCACAGCATTTTGATCACCGCAAGTAAGACTATTTCTCCGTGCTTCAGTTTCCCCATAGATACAGTGGGATAGGCAAAGGGTTCAATGAAAAATCAAATGACAATCATTTGCTTGACATTGTAAGAGCAGGATCACATTACAATAAAAGAAAATTAGATTGGAAAAAATTTTAGATTTGGTATATATGTCCTAAATACCCCTACTGGGGCCTGAGGCAGTACCAATCCACTCCACCCCAAAACCCCATACGTAAAGACTTCTTCAGAAAATACATGAGCGTTCCCATGAAATGAGACAAAGATTACCGTCAGGTTTTGCAATCCAGGATTTTCAGTTAAAGTTTCAGATTTCAGGCCTCCTTGGATTATCGGCACTGCAGACACAGGGCCCAGGGCTTATAATTCAAATAACATCTTAAACGTGGAGCCTAGACCATTTTAACAACATAAAATTACCATGGGCCCTCTATGAAATAGAAAGTACCAGTGGATGCTTCCACACAAACATGAGCTATAACAGCCCGGTGAAACTTTACTTTACCACACGTTGTAGAGTAACAGAAAAGTGTCAGGCAGGGCAGGGTGTTGTGGCACAATATGCCTGCTCCTACCCATTGCTGTGAGCAGAGCATTGGTCATGGGGTGAAAAAGTGGGAGTTTAGGTGTCATTCGAAATAGGTGGAAGAGCCTGGACCACCCTGGCAACCCTGGTCACACCCAGGACAAGAAGATGGGGACCTACATCTGTCCAGAGTCTGAGTGGAAATCTCACCTCCATCCCCAGCACTGTAGGAGACCCCTTGCTGCGCCGTAAGCAGAGAGACCTCAAAACACAAATAGCAGTGTCAGTACTAGTGCCCAGGTTCCCGGGACAGAAGGAACATGCAGATGTGCCCTGAGGTACACAGGCCTCGCCTCCCAGAGAGACGGCAGCACAGCAGGAGGAAGAAGATGGGAAGGGCACCTGCGTGTCTCTGTGTCTCCCCATGTCTCAGAGAGGGTGGCGCATGGGAACCCATGCCCATTCAGCTTCACCTTGGAACGCCGTGACTTTCCCAAGCTTCGAAGAAGACAGAAGGTTTTGTCTCCAGGCAGTTTCAGACCACCCCCCCACCCCCCCCAAAAAAAAAATGCTTCTGGCCAGAAATACCTCTGTTGAGTATGGGAAGGTGAAAGACAGGCCAAAGATCCACAACCATCAGGATTCTGGTCTCTGAGGCCTTTTCTGTAGCAGAGTGTCAGCTGTGCTTGGGCAAGCATTTTCTTATCTAACAAATGTCGTGCTCAGGTGCAAGGAAATGAATCCGTGAACAGTTAAGCTAAAAACAATGGGTGATTTATAGACCTGCTGGGTAAAACTGCTTAGAAATCAGTCTACACACATCTCAGATGTGTGGAACCCACCTGGTATACTGTTATTCCAGAAGTAATTCAAATTTAATTCCAACAAAGAAAAGCACTGTGCTTACCGTGGCTAGCTCGTCAAACTTCCCGAAGAGCTCATTCAGGAGTTTCACCAGCTCCTGGGCCGTGCACTGGGATGCCAGCCCCGTGAAGCCCACAATGTCCGCAAACAGAATGCTGTCGAGAGAAAGGGGGTGCTGGTCTGTCCCCCAACAAACAGAAACTACCCACCTGATTTCAGCAACCATGGCCCCTTGGTTACTGTTGTAGAATTAGACAGACATTTCCATCTCTTCAAAATAAACCATCTCATCAAAGCAAGCAAAAATGAAGGATTCATTGTTCTCATTTTACAGGTGAGAAGACTGAGGCTCAGAGGTGCTCTAAGACTTCCTCCCACAACAACCACTCTCCAGGACAGCCTCTCACTTCCCTCTTCCTGGGGACCAGGCTTCGGAAGGGGACCAGCGGCACAGGGGGAGTATGATAAGCCTCAAACTCCCAACACTCCCTTCTTCTCTTTCCACCAACTAAGGGGTGGGGCTGGGATCAAAGTCCTCAAAGTCAATGCTTCCTGGTCCAGGGGTCCAGAAACCCGGGAGTACCGTGCGGTGAGGAAGAAAGCACACTCTGTGTTGCAGCCTATTCATTTTCGCATGCACCTGTACGGCACAAAGAGTTAAGCACTTGGCAACAAACCAAACCTTTGCAAGTTTAAATCTACCCTAAAGCACCTGGGGAGAAAGCCTGGCAAAAGCAGAGGTCACGGCCGCTGCCCATCCCATGTGGGGCAGTTCGTTCTACTCCGACACACACGGGTTTTCATGAGTCGAAGCCGACTCCGCTGCAGCTCTTCGTTTTCTGTTTTCCACAAAATTCAGAATCCTCCTAATACTGTGTCGATGCACGGCTCGATTTTACGGAGATTCCAAGACTCTAAAGATACTGCTGTCTATAGATGTATCTTAAAAAAAAATTTAAAGGATGCTCATTGGGGAATATTGGAGAAACAAAGGGAAACCCACACAGTTGGGCTTATCTTCACATTTTTGTAGCTTTAAAACACATCTTAAAATGCAGGAGCACCATCCTCTGTCATTGACTCAGCCTCTTTCAAATGGTTCTTGGACTTTCTCTCACAAGGCCTGGGCTTCCTCCCACAGCCCTCTAAAGTGTACATGAAACGAGCAGGTGCCAAAAAAGAAGGGAAAAGGGTTATTCAGTTCCGCAACCAAAAGAGCAGGTCATGTGGCCTCTTCCATCTGCAGCATTAGGCTAATAGACATTGCTATGAATTTGTTCCCCTGCCTCTGCACCCTGCCTGTCTCAATACCTCTCAGGTGAAGAGACCCATTCTACCAAAATCTCGAGGAGAACATGAAGTCAGCATCAGGCCCAGGATCACGCGTGTGGCCTAGTGCAACCCTCAGGTACATGGTCTTTAGCAAGAAGGTGAGAAACAGGAGTTTGATGGTGTATAAGTTTGTGTCAGGCAGGCCTGATGGTGATAGTTAAGAACTAGACTGTTCATTCAAATGTCAGAATTTCAAACCCATACTGGTCTTTAAGAGAAAGACCCTGACAGTCTGTAAAGATTACTACCTGCGACGCCTAGAGAGGTATTCTACTCTGTAGAATATTGAGTCCGTATTGCTCAGAACTCATTCCAGGGCACACACCCATCACAGCAAGCTTGTATCAGCACTCTGATGTCCTCCCTCTACACTAAAGTGACCAGATTTTAAGCAGGACACCATTGCCCGGAGGATGGGTGGGAGGGTTCTTGATGAAACATTTAGTCTATATGGAGCAAGAAAAATTTTCATAGAATGCAAAAAATTGTATTGTAATATGTTTATTTTAATTTAAAAATGCCGCAGGATGTTGCTAAATTGTTAAAAAGCAGGACATCTATTCACTTTACAAAGTTCACTACTAGTTCGTACATCTACATTTCCTGAAGTCCTGCTGTGTGCCCCTCACTATTTAGGTACTAATGCTAAAAGGAACAGAGATACAGCTATTGGGTGAGATGAGCTCATGGTCTAACCAGTTGCCCCTGAGTCGATTCATATGTCATAGTAGAACTGGCACCCAAGGGTTTTCAGTGACTGCTTTTTCAGAAGCAGATTCCATGGCTGTTCTTCTAAGGAACTTCTTTGTAGCCTCAAACCGCCAAACTGCCCATCAGCAAATGCGTGCCTTAAATCATTTGCACTATCCGTGGTCAAATGCAGGAGTTGGCAAACTACCGAGACCAAAGAATCAATTTTGTCCCTAATACCAATGTAAAACTTATTTGAGAGTCATCGATATATTTTTTAAAAAATGAAATCACTGTTTTTTGAATAATCTCCTTTAATTTTTTTTTCAATTTTACTTCAAAAATCCACCCATTGAAAACCAACAGGGTACAATTTCACGTGGATGCCCAGGGGTCACACTGCCTCAGGACACTCTATGGCAACCATGTAGTTCTGCTGGGATAGAGGGGTGGGGGCAACCTTCCGCAAAGGCAAGAAAGAGAACTTCTCAACCATCTCATTCAGCATGCCCAAAAGAAGCTTTCACAGAATGCTCGCTGTTCCTGCCTGCCAGAGTTTGGTCAGCATTTAAAACCCACCCAGTTGCTCCCTGGAAGATAGCCCTGCTTATCTGGTTTGGGAAGGATGACAGCTAGGAAAATCATATGCAACACCATTCTAATTAGTACCACATGAGGTTACCATGAATCAGACTTGACTGGAGGGCAACGGGTGAATATTTACAAGAAAAACAATGGGCAGAATTACCTGAAGTTTTGAGAAAAGGTGGGGGTGTTCCCAAAGAATCAACTCCACAGCCTAACTATCTGAAAGGGTGGTGCGGAGTCAGGAGGACCTATGTGGGAGCTAGAATGGTCCTGTGCCCAAATCCCTGGCTGCTCATTCTAGGACTCTCATTCCACAGAAGAGGGACAAGTCCTTTGTTCTTGACGGTCTGACAAGGACACGTACAACCAAGAACCTCTTTCATAGACATGGAAGACCAGTGAACAAACAGCAAATCGTTATGAGATTTCCAGGGCCCTAACCATAAACATGTGACTCGGAATGAATACAGAGAGGTGGGATCTCAGGATGCTGCTTTTATGACACGTTTTTTCCCTCCTATCTAGCTTCCTGATATTACATCTTAACTCAGATCTGCATCTTCAATAACACAAAAAAATAAGACCCACATTCATGTTCATATTCTCCCTGACAAAGCCCTCATCCATCCGTGTATTCCACAAACCCTCTCCATGCTCAGACAGTTTCTATAGCAGCCTAAGGACAGCCCTCAGCTTGATCTATGACATCCCCACCAAGACTGGCTGACCCCAGGAGACTGAGGGCTAGAGGACGCAGACCGTGTCTCACAGAGGCAAACACAGTAAGCGTCATTTCAAGATCTATGTTCTTGAAATAGACCCATCGACAGATAAATGAATAGAATGAATAAATCCTGGAAGTGTAGGGCATTGGCAATATCATGAATTCATTCTGGGAAGCTCAGGGGGGAAAACGCAGAGGTAGAGGTGGAGAACAAAGCTGAGTGGTTTTCTTTCACTTACAAAGCTGAGTGGGTTTCTTCCACTTAGGTATACAATCTAGGCATATAAATATTTCTAAAAACCTATCTTTTTCTCCTCTACAAAAACAATTCATCTGAACTCCTTTCTCTACTCACTGACTTTTTACATTTCTGAATGTTCACTTTATGCTACACACCTCTGCTGGGTGATCTCCCAGTGTTTGTACTATTTTGATCTCTGCTTTCTGAGGGAAAACTTGTTCCCCAGGACACTTCAGATCCCCCATCAACACAAGACCACACTTAGGAAATG
Organism: Nesogale talazaci; assembly: GCA_004026705.1. Classification (NCBI taxonomy): domain Eukaryota; kingdom Metazoa; phylum Chordata; class Mammalia; order Afrosoricida; family Tenrecidae; genus Nesogale; species Nesogale talazaci. Next base: position 39,850 of record PVJH01015632.1, on the reverse strand, counting down.
CCTCGCCCAAGCCAGGCTTCTTCCTGAAAGAGATTCAAGTTCAAGGGCAGGAGGTTCAGAGCAAGGAGGACAGACAGGTAAGCAATTCCATAGAGGGCAGTGAAGCAATGGTGTGAAAGTCCAAAGTGTGGCAGGGAAGCACAGCACCATCTCCAAAGGCAAGCCATAGTCTACAGATGAAGGTAGACCCATAGGGAATTTTGAGCCGGCCTGGGATGTACACAGACAATGAGGGAAGGAAGGATTCATAAGGACAGCAGTCAAAATGAGAAATACTGTAGAGACTTACTAAACAATAAGGCAGCAAATGGTGGAAACACATAGTTTGGGCGGTAAGCGGTAGTTTGGGCGGTAAGCGGTAGAGCCGAGGCTCCCAGGAAAAGAGAGCCCAAGGTGTCGGCACAGGAAAGGCCACAGGAAAAGATAAAAGGAAGAGGATGAGCTCTGTTAAAATAGTCCTGCGGGCCTATCTCCAGCAATGAGAGGCTGGATAATTTAGCCAATGCCTCCGTGTGCCAGCCCTCTCATATGTAGAGTGTGGACTGAAAAACAACTGTAAGAAATCTCTGAGCTATAAATGTCCAACTTACACATAGCCTGTCGTTACAAACCAACCATGATAAAGCTTATTAAACTAAAATGTATACCTAGCATAATAAAAAAATGTATAATAAGAACACTACTAAAATGTAGTATGTCTAGGAGTGCTTCTTTAATGTTATTGATGCATATAAATACATATTACGTACTATGTCAGCATACAAATATAATGATAAACATTTGACTAACTCTCAACTGAGGTCAAATCCAAACCACACCTAACTGTTCTGACTTACATACAAACTCATCTTTAAAAATTAGATGGTGCCCAGCTATCAGGGAAAATAGTCTATGGGGTCTTAAAGACATGTTTCCAAACAAGCAGTGCCTCCATCATCATCAGTCAGTGAAGGATTGTGAATCATACAATCCAGCGGCAAAGGGAGGAATCGTATCAGACCCTACACTGTGAGATTCTGGTTTGCAGAAGGCTATGGATGGCAGTGATACATTTGTGAGATCTACGAAAGAGATAAGCATGTGGTGATTTCTCTCTATCCATAAGAGAGGAATGGAAAGAAACCAGTTACCAAATAGACTTGAATGGTTAAAAATTTGTCAGTTGATCTACACTCTGATGTAACATTGGGCCTGATCTGGTTTTCAAATTTTTCTGTGGATTTTTTGGGTTGTGGTGGTGGGTTTATTTGGAGGGGGGGGGGGCGTAGGGGAGTGAGGAGAGGGATTCATATTGGAATTTATGTCATGTTTTTTGTGTTGGGGGTCACCTTCTTGAACTTGGGTTCTATTTTTTGTCTGTTTTTCAGTGCATGAAACCCAGGACAGATAAACTATAGAAACAGCAAGTAGAATAAGTGTTCTTGAGAGGGGACAGTAGGGAAGGATGGACAAAGGGGAGCTGATATCAAGGAGTTCAAGAAGAAGAAGAATATTTGGAAACTATCATGCTTGATGTAATTGAACTATGGAATGATATGATATTTGGTTTTGAATGAAATTTGTTTAGAAAAATTTTTCATCTTAAAAATAGATTTAGAAATGGAACTTATTTGCCATCCAGGTACTACCCAAAATGCAGAGCTCATAGGGTTTGATACTTTGAACCGAGTAATAACTCAGTGCTTGCCTATCATTATTTAAAATAAATTTGTAAGTGCTATCATTTATGCACTCGTTAAATCAGTCATCCCATGTATGGACAGCTATGTATGGTAGTTATTGTTCTAGGTGCTAACGATTTAGCAGTGAGTAAGAGAGTCCCATTTTAGACAAGAGGCAAAGAAGGAGAGTCATTACAAGAGCAAATTCAGAGTGCCTCAAGGGTGACAAAATACAGCAATAAAGAAAAATAAAGCAGAGAACATGAATATGAAAGATCTTTTAGATTAGCTTAGATTGATCAGGTGACCTTTCAGTCCGTTCCTGAAGAAAAGAAGTAAATGAGCTCATCGATGGGAGGAGAAGACAGCTCTGGGGGAGGGAGCAGCAGGATCTGTTGCTATGATTCTGTCTGAATACAGAATTCTTATTTGATGGTCTCATTTCCAGATTTTGGATATTTTGTCCCATTCTCTCTGGTTGTTGCGTTTCTGATGAAAATTCAGACATCAATCCTATCTTTTGATTATGGTGAGTCAGTTTTCTTTTGGTGCATTCAAGATCCCTTTGTCTCTGTGGTTCTCTTTCAGTTTATTGTACTTGAAGTTCTTTGAGCTATGTGTAGATTGATACTTTTAATCAAATTTGGGAAGTTTCTGATCATTATATCTTCAAAATGTCTTTCTGCACCTTTTTCTGCCTTTTTTTCCTTTTGAGAATCCCATTATACAAAAGGTTACGTACTATGTCAATACTATGTTACGTACTACGTACTATTAGGTCCACCTAATAGTATCCCACACATACTGGGTTCAAATCATTCTTATTTATTTTTCTTTCTGTTGCTCAGATGGAATAATCTCTATTGACCTATCCTCAAGTTCACTGATTACTTCTTCTGCCTGCTGAGATATGCGGCTAACACTCTCCAATGAACTATTCATTTAAGTTATTGTATTTTACAACTCAGGAGATTTCAACTCAGTGGCTTTGAATGCTTTCTATTTATTTACTGATCTCTAGTTGATAAAACATATTTATCTCATGATTTTCTATAGTTCTTTACAGAGTTTTCTTTAGCTTGTTGAATAGATTTAAAACAGCAGATGTATTTCTATCTAATATGTTCCACTTTTGAGTTTCCTCAGGGTCACTTTCTATTGACTGTTTTTTTTGTTTGGTTGGTTTTTTCCCCTGTGTATGAACCATACTCCATTGGGTTATTTGTTTTCTTTTGCAACTCTCATAATTTTATGGTTGAAAGTTAGATATTTTAAATAATGTTCCAGTTCTTCAAATCAAAGTCTAACCTTTTCCCAAAGATTGCAGTTGCAGCTATGTTTTGTGTTGCTATTTGTTTGATTCGTGACTTTCCTAGGCTGACTCTCTAGTCTGTATTTTTTGTCATGTGTGACAACTGGTTAGTGTCGTGGTCAGCTAGTGAATGGACAGAGACTCACCTAAGTGCCTGAAGCCAGTATATCTTCCAGCTTTTTCAGAACATTGGAGAATGTCTTCACCACTCAGTCATAGTAGAGTCACCTGTAAGTGAACCTTCACTTCCTGCTGATACTAAGCCTCATGATCAGCCCAAAGGAGAATTTAGAGCCTTCTAAGGGATTTCCTCAGCATTCACACAACCCTGAGCATACATACAGCTGTGTGCATGCCTGGGGCCTTCTTAATTCCCAGAAATATATGGGATGTTTCAAAGGACCTATAGGCATTTCAAGGAGCCATCGTGGCAGAATGCATGATGCATTGGGCTACTAACCACATGGTCAACTATTCAAGACCATCAGTTGTTCTATGGAAGAAAGATGAGGCTTTATGCTCCATAAATATGTACAGCCTCGGAAACCCCAGGGGTGGGTCGCCTTTGTTCCGCAGGGTTGCTATGAATCAGAACTGAGTCAATCACAAAGAACCCGCTTGGGTTTGTGGGCATTTCATTCCCAAGCATCTTTTCCTTTTAAATTTTGGTTAACTGGTTGTTGGCTTCAGCTAGTACCCTTTGACTTCAGCTACTATTAGCTGTGGACTCAAACCATTTCTTCAGGTAGCTATGATGATAGACAACTTCCAATTACCCCAGTAGTTTATTCTCGTAGAATTCCTAGCAGAATTCTGGTTCAATGTTCCGTGTCCCTTGCTCATTTGATGGAGGCAGTAGAACAAAATTGGCACTGCCAAGCCAGACACTAGAGTCAACTTTCCCCTTGGAGTCAGGTCCCACTCCTGACATCCATAGATGTCTGCTAAACTTCAGTTTCCTCACCTGTAAACAGAAGTGTGAAGGTATTACACAGAAAAAGATGGTTCAAATATGTCTCCATGGCTACTTTCCACAGACCATGGGTCTTACTGCACCCTGCTTCAGATTCCTCATCTGAAGGATAAATGGCACTAGTCCGGTCCACACACAAACAGGATGAGAGAGGAGTAAAGGCGCTCTACCTGTAAAACTTCAAAATGCTGTCCAGTAAGCATATGGAAGACCAGGGTCAGCAACCTGGCTTTCCATGAGAAATCAGACAGATATGGGAAAGGGCTCCAGTAGCAAAACTTCCCATTTGAGATCAACAAGAATGGTCTGGAGAGACTCAACAAAGTCTATGGTGCTCAACAAAAGACAATAGATTGTTCAATGTTTTTCTTAGAGTTTTGTGTCTGTGAGAACCTTCTCTACCCTTGATCTACAACAGAAACACAAGGGACAGGAAGGGTTTCTACTAACTCCCAGAAAAGGTAGGCAAAAAAAATAGTGAAAAATGTATTGGGGTCCTTCAAAACTACCATATCCCAGCAAAAAATGTGCAGGTATGTAAAATATGATGCTAAAACTTGTAATATTCATCGATGTTTAATACAATATACAGCAATAAATTGTTTTCATGAAGAAATGTACAGTTTAAGAAAAGCATACTTGCTGATAATATCTTAAAAAGAAACAAGTAAATCCGAGAGTGTGTCTTGAGAAAGTTGCTTCACTCTGAAAGCTCAGTTTTCTCACCTGTAGAATGGGAATAACAATACCTACTTTCCAGGAATTTTATATATAAGAAGAATGCATTAAGGAACAGGAGAATGCCTATCCTGGAGCCACCTCCAGGAGCCATTGACAATATAGCTAAGATTTGAATTTTACATGGACAAATCTCCAGCCCCAAATGTCCCTCCCCAGATCTAGTTCTGAGGACAGACTTCTGACCCTCTCTCACCCACCAAGAAGCACCCAGAGAGTTGAAATGGAAAATGGGTAACAGTAGGTGTCACATGCACCCTCTGCTCCATCCCACCTTTGACAGGGCCCGCTTCCCTGTGGGGTGATATCTTCCCAGGGCTCCTGCTGTAACACAGGACCACAGCCTAACCAACCTACCTCACATTGTCATGCCTCTGGATATAAATCTTGTGGAAAATCCTCTCAGGGGGTTTCAGAAAGTCCTCTTTCATCTCCATGGCGACGTTGCGGGGCAGAAGACTCATCAGGAGACGCTCCTGATCAAGGAAAGAAGGGCACACATGTCAGAAAGTCGCCTGTTGGCCCTTCTTTGGCTGCTTGAAAAAAATTTAGGGGAGGCACCGCTGTGCAGCTGATCTCTCACGCCCATTGGCCAGGATCTCTGATCAGAAGCCACCATCACCTCCTGAGAAGCCATTCAAAGTCCATGGCATCTCACATTGCTGCCTCCACAAAGTCCTGAGACTCATCTGCTTACTCACTCACCATGCTTCCCAGAGACTTGCTTATGGAAAGAACTTGGCATTTGTTTACAAAGAGTAGTTGTCCTCCAATAAAATATAAAAGGTTCCCTAATTTATACAATATGATTTGGACAGAGATAAGTGGCTTGGGGGGAAATGTGCCACTTTCTCTTGGTCGTCGTCATTGTTGTTGTCTCATCCCTTTTTCTCTCATAAAAATAATGGAATACAAATTGATACTTTTTAAACAGTCTTTGGGGCATATACTGCACACATTATACAATTTACTCACTCAAGCTTATTAAGATTTGTGCAACGTTACCACAATCAACTTTAGAACATTTTTGTCTCATAGTCATTTATTTTATTTTATTGGGAGATCTTACAGCTCCTATCACAAGTCATACACATATGCATACATATATGCAAGCACATCTGTACATATGTTGCAATCATCTTTTTCAAAATATTTTCTTTGTACTTGAGCCCATGGTATCAGCACATTTTTCCTCCCTCCTCCACAATCCCTCTCCCATGAACCCTTGAACATTTATAAATTATTATTATTTTCATGTCTTGCACCAACTGCTGTCTCCCTTCACCCAATTTTCTATTGTCCATCCCTCTGGGAGGGAGCCATACATCGACCATTGTGATGGTTCCCCTTTATTCTTCCCCCTTTCCCTTACCCTCCTAGTATGACTACTCCGCTTCTTGATTCTGAGGGGTTTATCTGTGCTGGACTCCATGTCTTGCAAGCTCTTATCTATTACAGTGTACATGTTCTGGTCTAGTCAGATTTGTAAGGTAGAATTGGGGTCATGATAGTGGGAGGAAGAACTAGAGGAAGGTTGTGTGTTTCATTGGTGCTCACATTCAATATACATTGATATGTAGCTCCCTACTTCCCCCCACCCTTCCCTGACATGCCCCTAAGCAATTAGCAATCAGGTTACTGTCTCTATAGCTCTACCTATACTGGATTTCGCATACAGAAAATCATACAACAAACAAAAGTCAAACAAATAAAAATGACAATGGCTAAACAAAACAGAAAAATCTCAATTGAAAAGAACACAGAAAATATTAAAAACTGAAACATTAAAATGAGTCAAAGGAAGCTCAAACTACAAAGTTTCACATTTTCACCTAAGAACAGCTGCCACAATAGACTTTAAAAGGCTCTCTGCCTGATAGAAAGGCTACTTATTCATATCCCTGGACTGTGTTCACAGGGGATTCACCAAAGGTTTACTAGATGTGAGGACCCTGCAAATGGATTTTGGCCTTCCCCTGTCATCCATAGCCTTCTGGAAAAATGGGCGCACACAATTTAAGCTCCAATGGATTTGGATTTTACTATTTCCTCTTTTGGATTTTATTATTTACAATCCTTGGACCACAAAGATTGGTGTGCTTCTTACATATGGACTTAGTTGATGTCTCACTTATATGGCTGCTTGTTTTAAAGACAAGTTTTTAAGACCCTAGAGACTATTTTTCTCTGCTAGGCAGACACTAGTTTTCTGAACACACTTTGCAATGACACATATATCTTCAGTAATCTCTTCATGGGTGAGGACAAGCAGGGCCATGTCATAAGAACTAATTGGTCCTATGTATCTATCATTGGGCCAGTACAATGCAATGGGTGTGTGGGTTTTGAGATCTGGTAGGTTTTGAAGTTTCCAATGTTGTTTTTATTTTGAAAAACTTCTTTGTTTATTCTTGGTCTCTTCCCTCTCCATATAAAGCTGATTGCTCCTTTTTTTTTTCTTTAAATAATGAAGTAGAGATTTGGGTCAGAAATGTGTTGTTTTTATAGGTGCTTTAGTTAATATTGACATTTTCACAGCATTAAGTCTTCCTATCCATGAACACAGCATATGAGGCAATTAAAAATATTATGGCTATATATATATATTTATTTATATATATATATATATATATATAATGACTTCGGTCAAGTGCACTTTAGTCCTCAAAATAACATCCTTGCTTTTCAATAATCTAAAGAGATCTTATGCAGATATGTCTTGCAGAATTTTATATATGTCATGCCATTGTCTGCTAAGAAGTCAGAGCTTATTCTTATTGGTTTTCCTTTGAGGGTAACTGTTATTTTTTTCCCTAGTTGCTTTCAGGGTTCTCCCTTGTTCCTTGAAAACTGGAGAATTTGACTATGTGTTGCAATTATTTAGGGATCTAGCCTATTTGACATTCTTCCAGTTTCTTTAATAATTATGTCTCTTCTTTTATGATGTTGGGGAAGCTTTTCCCTCATGTCTTTTTGTTTCTTCCTGTTCCAGGATCCCAGTAAGGCAAAGGTAGTTCCTCTTGAGAGTTCCCCATGTCATTCTCACTCTTTCTCCAGAGTCCTTTTCCTTTTTGTTGTTGTTGTGGACCATTTCTCTAGTTGATTGTAGTTGATTGTAGTTGAATGAATTGTCTTTGGGGTCACTAATTCAGTTTTCCTTTTATCCTCTTTATTATTCAAGTCTTTTATTGAGTTGCCTAATTCTGTTATCTTAATATTTTTCTTCTCTGGAGTTCCATTTGGCAGAGTATTTCCAGATTTTCCATTTTTCTATGTTGTTTTCATGAATTTACTTTCAGCAATTGAGTATGCCTAAACACCAGTCTTTTGAACTCTATTTCCGGTAATTATAGGGCCTCTTCTTCAGAGTAATCCTTTGGGCTAAGGCATTTTTCTGGGTTCTTGTGCTTGTTATCCTTGTTATTTTTGTGTAAATTGCGATTGACTGCTGTTTCTATGGAATCACGGTGCAGCTATTAGTGGTGAGTGCACTGTTGGGTCCTGTGGGGATAGTTGGCTCTGTAGAGTGATGTAGAAGAGGATTAATACAAACTAGATTTAAAAAAACAGTAGGGAAATGGAGTTAAAGAGAGCAAGAGAAGTAAGAGAAAACAAAGGGAGAATGAGCAATAAAAAAAACAATATAAAATTAAGGGACTACATGAATAAACCAAAAGATTTACATAAATTCTGAAAAGTTATTTTTAAGAGGGAGAGTAAAAATTAATACATATCATAAATATATATTTCATGCAGAAAAAGATATAGTAGGTGGTGAGAGAGAAAAGGGTAAGTTAACATGCAATCAAGAAAAAATGTGTGAATGTGTGTGTGTTTAGAAAAATAATTAGAATTAAACAAAACTAAAACAATGGAGAGAAAAGCAAAAGGACAAAGTGTTGTTTACTTGGGGATACTCTGGTCTGTGGAGGCAGCAGGCAAACTTATATTCACAGTGGGCTCATACATGCACTTGCAATGTGGACACATAAGGGTTCGCAACAGGGGCACAGAGAACCTTCGGATCAGGGGTGTACAGGAAGAATTAGAATAAAGATAACCAAGTGTTATCTGGGTGGGGATATGTGGTGATGGGCATGTATAGGTTTATAGTGGGGATATGCACGCCATTACAGCAGAGATGCATGGGAATTCAAATAGAAAATTAAAAAGTGCTTCTTGGTGGGGATTCGTGACCGTAGGCACATAAGAGGAAGGAAACAGGGGGTAGGGTATGAAATGATGCTTTGGAGAAGATGCACTGATCACCAGCGATAGGCGGGAAGGATAGATAGCTCCATGTGGAGTGGGTTTTGGGGGTTTCTGCACCTCCAACCTGGTGGGATCTGGTATGTGCAGGGTACATGGAGGTGATAGAGGTAGGAGCTGTGGCTGGGCTAAGGAAGCAGGAGCAGGGAAGAAAGTGGTCCAGGATGAGCGCTGACAGTGCACATTGCAGGGATGAGGAAGTGCACAGCAGCTGCTCTGGCTGTGGCTCAGCTGTAAAGAGGGGGGGGTAGCAGCAGTGACAGCTCCGGATAAGGAAGTGCCCCAAGACTGCCAATAGCATCCAGCAGGTGTTGCCAAACTCCTCATGCCTGGCATACTCCTTCCTCCCCTTGCCCCATCCATCCCACAGATTCCAACTTGGAAAGAACTTGGTCTATTTACTTTTGAGGTTGTTTCTTATCTTGTTTTTTAATCATTTTATTGAGGTTCATTCAACTCATCACAATTCATACATCCATCCATTGTGTCGAGCACATTTGTAACCCTCATCATTCTCAAAACATTTGTTTTCTACTTTAGCCCTTGGTAACAGCTCCTCTTTTTCCCCTCCTCCCCCGCACTCCTTCTGCTCCCTCATGAACCTTTAATAGTTTATAAATTATTATTATTTTGTCATATCTTATACTGTTCAAAGTCTCCCTTCACTCACTTTTCTGTTATCTGTCCCTCCGGAAGGAGGATTTATGTAGATCCTTATGTCATCAGTTCCCTCTTTCTGCCTCACCTTCCCTCCAGCCTCCTGGTATCACCACTCACACCACTGGTCCAAAGGGGTTCATCTGTCCTATGTTTTCAGTGAGGTTTTTTTGTTTCTATGGCTTCCAGGGAGCCCAGAATTTCCTTCTCATGGGATGTCCCTTTGAGTAGATGCTGAAGAGGGATTCCTGTGCCTATCACCTGACAGCCATCTTCTCAGTTTACACAGATCAACTATTTCTATATAAATCTTTGAAGAAGCAGGTCAAGCTCAACCCTGTTTGATACCTACTAGGGCTTGAGAGTGCACACCCAGGTCTGAGGCTGGCCTGGCCCTCACCTGTGTGCTATACCTCAGTTTTCCATTAAATTGAGGTCTGTTCAGTCTAGATGTGCAGTAAGATGCTACAAAAAACTGTCCTGTCCACTGGCACTCTCTAAGTAAAGTCACAGTTAGATGTCTGGACTCTCCACTCTCCTGGCCTGGGCTTTGTGGTTCAAGCACAGTCTCAGCAACAGAGGAGACACAGGATGTGGGGCTTGTGCAAGTCTGTATCTGAATGATGTATGTCAGATCCCTCTGGGGACACGGTACAGTATAAAAAATGCCATAGACCAGGGGTGCACATGAACCCATGGATCAGAGTATAGCAGAAGACCAAGTCACAACCTGACATAACTGCCTTGCCACAAGGTCAAACACACCTGAAAAAGTGGGAAGTGGAAAAGAAATGATCAAATATGGAAAGCTAACTAAGAGACCCCAAGAAAACAATCATAGGCTTTACTCACTCACCAGACAACTGCTGATTTCCAAGATTACCAACTACCCTCAGATTTTTCTAACTCGTAAGTGGATCTAGTCCAGAGAGGTAGAGTACACAACTCAGCTGAGCACTGAAAGTTCTCAAAGCCTACAGTGCTGCATGCCCTGCATTGAAATACACATGAGGAGACTGCAAGTAAAATGACAACCTGGTGCCGTGGCAAAGACCCGCTCTTGTGAGAACAAATCCACTGCCATTAAGTCAACTTCAAAACATAGCAACATAGGTTCAAATCCTACTTCTGCCACTTTTGAACTACTAGTTAAGTTCTACATCAGTCCAATCCCTTGTGACATGGTGGCAAAAATACAAAAGAAGGTGGTTCCAAGGTCTGAAAAAGGAGAATGTAAAGGCCTTCTCTTAACACATGCCAATCCCATTAGATAGGTTGGTCTCTGTTATGATTGTTCTTCTGCACACACACTTATACAACCACACTTCATTTCCTCAATACTCTTTCTCCTCTGAAATATTCCCCCCCCCCAACTGAAAACAAATATGTCTCTGCCCTTCACCTGATTTCCTAGATCACATGGTCCTTTTCAGTTGTTAGTTTCAAAATAGACTTCTCTCACTGTTCTTGAAGTTCTGCTCACAAGATAGCCGCAGGCTTCCTCAAGGAACACAAGCTTGAGGGATGACTTGGAGCCTTGCTTTATCCTCACCTCACTTCCACTCATCTGCACACTTTGGAATTATGACAGGTAAACTGAGCGAGATCCAAGCTGAGCCAACAGCCCAAGAAGAGCTGAAGAGGCAGGGAAACACGGACTGCTCAAGGGCTATGGCAACAAGAGGGAGAACTTCTGGCGGGTGGAAATCCAAGGAGGGAAAGAGATGGTTACTAGAAGAGGTCTATTCAACTGCAGACTGAAAAACACCCAAATTATTCAATCTGAAAAACAAAACAAAAAAGAAACTAGATTTTTTTTTTGTAAAGTAAACATATGAGGGGGTCTCTCCCCCCCCCCAAAAAAAAAAAGAGAGAGAGAAAAAACTGAAAAAGTTATGTACGGTGGGTTCTCATAATATGTATTTTTCCCACTAGGTGAGCATCAAGCAACTCTCTGAGTTAGTGCACTCAGTGGTGTTGCCTGAGAAGGTTCTCTCTGGTCACAGTAAATTTTTTCATAAAATCCGTTTTGCTCAAACCTTATTTTTTGAGCTAGCAGATTCAAGACAGCTACATGCGGCTGTGAAATTTCATTTCCTGCCTGGGAAAAATGCTGCAGAAACGGTTGTGATGATGAACAGAACAGACAAGGAGAGTGCTATGGGGAAAAAACTCAAGTATCCGAGTGGTTTTCTCACTTCAAAAAAGGTGAAATAGTCCTCCTACTCCCACCACCAGAGGGCAGTGATGTCCCCAAAACAAAAACAAAAAAAAAAGGTGAAATAGTCTGTCCTCTGTCATTCCCGCATAGAGAAGCCGTTCGCTGCGAAGTAACGATGCCACATGGAAGCCGGAACCATACCTCCTGCATGGCCACTAAGGCTAGCCAAGCTCCTCAGATAAGAGCTGCCCCCAGGCCAATCCCAGCTGCTCACCCACAACTGCAGCTCCACCAACTGTGGTCAGCTCACCCGCCGCTGCGCCTTGACAACCCGGTCTGATGGCCTAGGTGGGAATACAGCAGCCGGTGTGGCTGTGGGCTCTACGGAGGGACACACGCTGGGCCATGCCATCACGGGAGGCTTCAGTGGGGGGAGCGGCACTCAGTCCGCCAGACCTGACATCACTTACCAGGAGCCTCAGGGAGCCCAGCCAGAGTAGCAGCAGCAGCAGCAGTTTGGTCCTTGCCACTAGGAGATGAAAGCATTTTTGGAGTGTGCCCAGAACCAGGGCGACCTCAAGTTCTGCGAGGGTTTCAGTGAGGTGCGGAAAGAGTGCAAATTTGCAAACGGATTGGCCTAATCACATTCAGATCAAGGAACTGAGAAATTCATCTTTCATGATCAAGTTAATTTAGCAGAAATCAATAACCGATAGTAGCCATGTAATGTGTACAAGTTAAACCTCTCCTCCGTCACCTCGCTCTCAGAATCTCCTTGGAAGAAGACATTCTTCTATGTTGAGATGATGTTACAAGTTTGGGGTTTGGCTTGTGTGGCTCCCTTAAAATAGCTGTTGGGATATAATTATTTGAATTAATAAAAATAAAGTTATTTTCCTCCAAGGGGGAGAGAGACAGTGAAATATCGATTGATGACAAATCTCATTCTGGATATCTGTCAACTTCCCAAATGAACAAAAATGTCAACAAAATTCATGCACTTCTACTCAAAGACCAACAATGAGATCTGAACTATTGTGGCTCTTGATTCAGTGAATTTTAGTGAAAGATTTGCGAATGAGAAGGGCTGCTGTGAAATTTTTCCCTCAGAGTCTGAATGACCAGCAAAAAGAGCTTCTAGTGGAAATATAGCTTGCTTTGAAATAACAGCTCCAGATGGCAACCACAACTCATACTATTTACTGGTGACAAGAATGGTGCCATTCTTACAACCCTGAAACCAAACGTCAATCAAGCCAATGGGAAATGCCATTGCAACCTTGTCCAAGAAAAGTTCCTCAAGCGAATCAAAGATTAAGACAATGCTCATGTTTTTCGTTATCCTCATATGAGGAGGATGTGCAGTTGGAGTTTGTTCCACCAGGTCAGACTGTTCATCAAGCTTTCTATTTAGAGGTTCTGAAAAGATTGTATAATAGTGTCCAACAAAAAAGGCTATCTTTGTGGCAAATAGGGGACTGGTTTTGCCACCAAGCCAATGCACCTGATCATGCAGCCATCTCGGTATGCCAGTTTGGGGCAAAAAAACAGCAATGCTTCTCTAGCCCCACACACTCTGCTCACCAGAACTCACTCCCTGCGACTTCTTTTTGTTTCTGCAAATGAGGAGGGGCATGAAAGGACAGCAATTTAACAGCATAGAAGGAGTCAAGAAAAATGAGAGGTGCTGTCAGCCATCCAAACAGATGAGATTGAAAAATGTTTTCAAAAATGCAATCACAGATTTGACAAATGAATTCAGTGAAATGGAGAGTACTTTAAAGGTAATAAGGTTGTTTTAAAGAAAAAAATTAAACTCATAGCTTGGGGAAATTTTGCTGGACTTTTTGGGGTACCCCTTTATATAATCTCAGGGGGAAAAATATTAAAATATTTGGAGAAGGGACTTCCAGGAAGATGTCAACTGAGTAACATGTAACAGAGGGACTCCACAGAAATCAGCACAGGAAAGTTACTAAGAGAGAAATATAACACAGTCAGGTCTCAGGAAGAGCATGATAAAGATAAGCAGGCATAGGAGCACTAGGTTTTGAAGAGCTGAGGGCTGTTGGCTTACCACAGTGGAGGCTGACAAGGGTTTGACCTTAGTCCTGCCATTGTCTCGGCCAGAGCCAGGATCATTTGGAGCCAGTGCCGGGTCTTTATCTCAACACAGCCACAGCTTGTCACCACCTCAGGGCAGGTTTAAATCCCTCCAGTCCAAGGTCAGGGATTGGGGTTAAGTTATATTGTTACATCTGTTTCCCTCTCTTCTCTCTGTCTCCCTACAGTCTCAGCCAGCCTAGTTTTTCTTTCTCTCTCTCTTTTTTCTTTTTCTCTTCCCTATTCTCTCACACAACATTGCCAACCCCTAGACCACTCACGTTAGCCTAAGGAATTTACTTAAACCTGCCCTTCATCCAGCTGGGAGATCTCCATCCTCTGCAACATGACCAAGGCTGGGGAAAGCCCACTCATTCTTCACTAGGGGAAATCCTGCCCACCATCTTTCAGGGAAAATTCCTCCACCCCAACCTCTGCAGTGCTTAACAAGGGGCTGGAGAAATTGTGCCCACCATCTTCAGGGAAAATCTTGCCTCCATGACTGGGAGAGCTGCTACCCATTTTCAGCAGTCCCACACGACTGAGGGAATTTCCTCCCACTTGCCATAGTGTCTCACAGGGATTAAAACAGCTCGGCCGACACTTGCCAATGCTTCATGCTGCTGTAGGAACCTCTGCCCAACCTCTGCAGTGATCTTGCTGACCACAGCAATTCCTCCCCTGATTCACTCTGCAGTACACTGAAGCAGGCAACCTACCAGCCTTCTGTGGCACTCCTGTTGCAGCAGGCACCCTTGCATGCCCTCCTCAGCACCACAAGATACCGTGGGCTTGAACAGCATCATGGTTTCTTGTGGGGTCACCCAGTACAGCACCATCCTTTCAGGTTCACAACCACTCAAACAGCATCCCCTGAGAGAACCATCAAATTTGACGTCCAAATGACAGAATACTGGTTGACTAGGGAAAGCATGAAACCATAGAACGATAAAGTAGTAGGCCAAACCCATAGTAAAATTAGCTGCAGGGAGTTCAAAGAAACATTCCTATGAGTCTGCCAGAAAGAGCCAGAGCTCTTCAACTTCCTGGAAAATGGCACCTGGCTCCTCTAAAACAACACAACACAAACAGCAATCAGCCCCAACAGCCTCAAAAAAAAAAAAAAACAGGAGAAACAAAAGGCAATGGCAGAAAATATCCCAGATCTAACAAGGTGCATAGAAGAAGCAGACACTGATGTGTCACAGCAGAAAGAAATTTTCAGATGCTGTTTGGAATCATACAGAATATGAGGGGAAACAACACAGAAAAAGGATGAAATGATAGAGGAGATAAAGGCTATCCACCAAAGGGAAATACAAAAGCTTAGGGACGAGATAACAAAAACCAGTAGCAGATTCACAGACTTTGCCAACCAACTGGAGGAAGCAGAGGACTGCACTGGTCACTTGGAGGACAGCCAAGAAGACTTAACAGACGAGCAGAAAACTAATAAGTTCATCAGAGTTGCTGAAGAAAACATAAGAGCCATATCTGATGCTATGAAGAGGAACACCATCAGAATAATTGGATTACTGGGAGGAGACACACAAAGAAGTCACATGCAAAAATAGTAACAGAATTCTTGGAGGAAAATTTCCCTAGCTTAATGGATGAAAACCAAGTAACCATTCAGGAGGCTAAAAGAGCACCAGCTAGACTGAATCCCAAGAAGTCATAAGGTACATAATAGTAAAACTACTCAACTTTGAAGAAAAGGAGAAAATTATGAGAACAACTAGGGAAAAACATGCAATCACATTTAAAGGTTGCCAAATAAGAATATACTGAGACCTATCAGTGGACACTATGAAGAAGAGGAGAGAGTGGAGTAACATACTCCAAGAATTATAGGAAAATAATGCAAACCCAAGAATACTCTACCCACCCAAATTATCTATCAAGATAGATAGAGAAGTAATAGTCTTCCCAGACAAGAGAAAATTGAAAGCATACATGAAAGAAACCCAGTCTTACAACGGATCCTTGCCAACCCAGTATGGGCAGAAGAATGGCACTCACAAAGCACAAACAAGAGACTGCCACATAGAACAACCCCACCCAGAGGGAACCAAAGAGAAAAGTGTCCCCAGGAGAGCAATGACTTAAGGGTGAAAAGAAGTCAAGAATGAAACACACAACACACTAAGAAACAGAAGTAGGAAAACACCCAACACAGAAGGTATAAGATGACATCATAGAGTCCATAGATAGAGGAAATAACCCTGAGTATCAAGGTACCGAAGTCAGGCATTAAAAGACTAAAGCTAGAAGACTGGCTTAGAAACACAACCCATCAATCTGCTGTTTACATCTGGAGACACATCTCAAGACTAGAGACAAAAATAGGCTGGGAGACAGTGTAAGATATGACAAAATCATAATAATTTATAAATTATAAAGGGTTCATGAGGGAGAGGGGAGCATGAAGGGAGGAGAAAAAATGAGGAGCTGATACCAAAGGCTCAAGTAGAGAGCAAATGTTTTGAGAATGATGATGCCAACAAATGTATAAATGTCCTTGACACAATGGATGTATGAATTGTGGTAAGAAGATGCAAATACTGACACAAGGTATGTATGTATACATTGTGATGAGAGCTGTAGGAGCCCCAATAAAATGATTTTTTTAAATAGGTTGATAATCAAGGCTGAAGAAAAACATACCAAGCCAACAGCAATTCAAAAAAGAGGAGAGGTTGCAATCCTAAGATTGGATAAAATTGACCTCAAAGTGCAAACCATAAAGAGATAAGGAGTGACACTCTATAATGTTCAGAGGTAGGGTAAACAAAGAACCACTAACCATTCCAAACATATATTCCCCAAATGAGAGACCTGCAGGATACATCAATCAAACACTCCAAAAGATGAAGACAGAAATCACAGGAACAATAAACTATAATAGGTGACTTCAATATACCACTCTCTGAGAAAGATAGATCACAGGCAAAGAAACTCTACAAGGAGGCTAGAAATCTAAACACTACAGCTAGACAATTTGACCTGATAGATATTGACAGAGCTCTTCACCCAAATACCACAAAACTCACTTTCTTTTCAAGTCCATATGGCACATATTCAAGGGTAGACCACATGCTGGGGCATAAGATGAATCCACGTAAATTTAAGCACATTGATATCATACAGACCTCTCTCTGACCACTGTCCCACAAAGTTGGAAATCAACCTAAAAAGATGAAGAAAAGAAGGGAAAACAATTGTAGGATGAAAAACTCTCTATTGCAAAAAGAGTGGGTACTGGCCCAGATCAGAGATGAAATTAGGAAATTTCTAGAAGCCTATGAGAATAAAAACACGACATATCAAAACTTATGGGAAACAGCAAAGGCAGTTATCAGAAGAAGTTTTATAGCAATACATGCACACATAAAGAAGGAAGAGAGTCTCATTACTGATATGCTGGCACAAAATTTACAAGAACTAGAGCAGACTCAGAAGTATAATCGTACAAATAGTAAAAGAAAGGAAATAATAAAAATCAGGGCTGAGATTCAGGAGAGGGAAAATAAGAAAACTATGGGAAAAAATTAATGCTGATAAAAGATGGTTCTTTGAAAGGATAAACAAAATCAACAAACTGCTGGCAAACCTAATCAAAGAAAGGAGGAAACAAATTTCAATAGCAAGAATGGGGGATGAAAGAGGGGACATTACAACTGACCCTAATGAAAGCAAAAGAATAATTACACAGTACTATGAAAGACTGTACTCCAATGAACTCAACAACGTGGACAACATGAACAAATTCTTGGAAAAACAGTCCCTCCCTAGACTTTTGCCGATGAATGGAAGAATCTCAACAGATTCATCACAATAGAAAGAAATAGAAAAGGCCATGAAGGGATTACCAAAAAAAAAAAAAAAATCCCTTGGACCAGATGACTTCACAGGAGAATTCTACAAAGCATTCAGGGAAGAACTGACACCAATCCTACACAAATTCTTCCAAAATATAGACAAAGATGGCAAACTCCCGAACTCCTTATATGAAGTGAGTATAGAACTTATAATGAAACCGAGCCAGGATCCCACGAGAATCGAAAACTACACCCCAACATCCCTAATGAACATTGATGCAAAAATCCTCAATAAAATACTGGCCAATAGA
This sequence comes from Nesogale talazaci, assembly GCA_004026705.1. Classification (NCBI taxonomy): domain Eukaryota; kingdom Metazoa; phylum Chordata; class Mammalia; order Afrosoricida; family Tenrecidae; genus Nesogale; species Nesogale talazaci. The sequence goes on along the minus strand of PVJH01015632.1, from coordinate 21,844 downwards.
ATACAAAAGTATATAAAACAAATAATTCACCATGACCAAGGGGGTTCATACCCGGGATGCAGGGTTGGTTCAACATATGAGAGACCATTAGTATCATTCGCCACATTGACATGAAAAACCACAAGATAATATCGATAGATGTGGAAAAAGCATTCCATTCAACAACATCCAAAACCAGACACTCGAGAAGATAGGAATGGAAGGAAAATTCCTCAAGACAATACAAGCTATATATGAAAAAACAAGAGCCAATGTGGTAATCAATGGAGAAAAGATGAACACAATCCCACTGACAAAGGAGACCAGAAAAAGATGTCCCTTGTCCCCACTCTTATTTAATATCTTACTGGAGGTTTTAGCTAACAGCATAAAGCCAAGAAAAGACATCAAAAGTATTCACCTGGGGAAGGAAGAGGTGAAACTATCATTATTCACAGTGAAATTATTTTATATATGAAAAATCCCAAAAGCTCCACAAGGGGATTACTGGAAGCAATAGAGGAGTATGGCCGAGTGGTAGAATACAAGATCATCAAACAGAAGTCTATCAGACTGTTGTTATACACATCGGATAAGACCACAGAAGAAGAGATTACAACCGTGGTATTCTTCACAATAGCCAAGCCCAAATTGAAATATCTAAGAATATACCTGACTAAAAAAACAAAATATCTATTTGAGGAAAACGTCAGATCACCATTACAAGAAACCAAGAGTGACCTCAACAAATGGAAGAATATTCCTTGCTCATGGATTGGAAAACTCAATATAGCAAAGATGTCAGTTCTACCCAAGGCCCTATATAAGTTTCATGCAATTTCCATAAAATTACCCTCATGTTTCTTCAAGTAGATGGAAAAAATGATTACCAACTTCATATGGAGAGGGAAGAAGTCCAGAATTAGCAGAGAACTCCTCAAGAAGGACACAGTGGGAGAACTTGCTTTACCTGACTGTAGTACATATTATATAGCCACGGTGGTCAAAACCGCATGGTATTGGTATAATGATAGATACTCAGAACAATGTAAAAGAACTGAAAACCCAGAAATAAAATCACTAGCATACAGGCAACTGATCTTTGTTAACTCAAAATTTCTAATGGGAAGCAGATGCACTCTTCGACAAGTGGTGCTAGGGATAATGGATAGCTACCTGCAGAAAAATGAAGCAAGACATTTATTTTACACCATGCACAAGAATATACTCAAGGTAGATCACAGACTTCAAGGTAAAACTCCAGACTATTAGGGCCATCAATGAGGGAATTGGGACCAACCTGAGAACTTTAGCACAGGGAATACATAGGCTATCAGAAATAAGGAAGGACACAAACACAGAAGAGGCACAAATTGACAAGTAGGATACACTGAAGATAAAACACCTATGTACATCACAATAATTTACCAAGAGAGTAATAAGAGAGCCCACAGATTGGGAAAACATCTTTAGCAATGACACTTCAGACAAAGGTTTTATTACTAAAATCTACAATACTCTGCTAGCTTCCCAAGAGAAGAAAACTAATTGCCCACTGAGGAGGTGAGCAAAGGACCTGAACAGAAGTTTCACAAGGGCAAATATCTGACTGGCCAATAGACTTATGAGAAAATGTTTCAGATCACTAGTCATAAGAGAAATGCAAATTAAAACAACAATGAGATACCACCTAACACCCTCAAAAATAGCCCAGTTGAAAAAGTCAGAAAGTAACAAGGGCTTTTGATGGGCTGTGGAAACATATGAACTCTCATTCACTGCCGTTGGATCTGTGGTAAAATATAGCCATTATGGAAATCAATTTGGTGACATCTAAAACAGATGGAAATTGACCTACCTTACAACCCAGCAATCCCACTACTGGATATATACCCAGAAGAGGCCAAAAACAAACCAGAGCCAGACATCTGTGCTTCCATGCTCGTCGTGGCACAGTTCACAATTGCAAGGATTGAAAACGACCCAAATTTTCATCAACAGACAAGTGGATTAAAACACTGTGCTACAAACATACAACAGAATACCACTCATCTCTAAAAAGTAGTGGTCAATGCATGTAGCATATGGCTGCATGGGAACAATTGGATAAAATTATACTGAGCGAAGTAAGCCAAGCACAAATGGACAAGTACGCCCTGAGTCCACTGAGGTAAGCTTAAAACAAATGTAAAGGGGGCAGAGGTAAAGTGACCAGATGTCCCGCTTTTTAACAATTTAACAATGTCCCACGGCATTTTAAAATTAAAATAAATATATTACAATACTATTTTTGTATTCTATGAAAATTTTGTTGCTCCATACAGACCAAATTTTTAATCAAGAACTCCCCCACCCCCCAGTCAATGGTGTCCCACTTAAAATCTGATCACTTTAGCATAGGGGGAAAGCTACAGTACACAAACATTCCTGGGCTGAGGTCCAGGTACTATGGCAAGGTCAGACCAAATCCAGGGATAAAGATGGTAGCCAACTAAAAAGAAGAGATGGAAGGTAAAAAAAAAAAAAGACATGGGTAGTGGGGGAACAGGACTCTAACCCACCCAAGGGGAGAGTATTGCTTATATCTCCAAAGGAAAAGAGGGACCAGACTTCAAGATGTGGATGCAACATACCTGCATGAAACAGGGAACCAATAGAGAGGTCTGAGGGGCCAACCCCATTCCCAACTACCGTATTTTTTTGAACGCATCTGACCATAAGACACACCCAGGTTTTAGAGCAGGAAAATAAGAAAAAACTATTCCGAACCAAATAGTACCAGTATACTAAAGTGTTCTGGGGTACGACACCTTCAAAGCAGAAGATGCTCCCTTGTTGTTCTCCCACTTTGGGGGTGGGGGAGGAGAAAGTGCATCTTATGATCTGAAAAATACAGTAGGTGCACAGTGCACTCCTCAGTCCCCCACCCCCACCCCAAAGAATTCACTTCAGAGGCAGCATGGAAGCTACAGCTCAGGGAGACATGTCTGATCAGAACACACAGGAGCAAATGAAAGGGAAAGAAGAGAAAGTGAAGCACATCCTGGCCCACCATACCTTGAGGATGATACCCCTGCTCAAAATAGTCAATGCACAGAGGCCAGCCCCACTGAAAGACATGACATCCCTCACTGACCAATATCCCTGTGGAGGACAATACTTGGAGACACACTGAGGGAATTGGATCCAAATTGACCCCACTTCACCGAGGCAAAACACTAAGGACATGCAACAGAAAAGCAAGGGAAAGAGAGCAAAGAAAGTCCTCAGGGAATATCAAAAATAGACTTTGGAGGCAGGGCATGTCACCCCATCAGACTGACCTGAAAAACACTCCTAAAAGTCAACAAATAGACTTTGAACTATCTACAGGCTTTTCTATTTTTATGTCATTGCTCTTTTGTTGTTGTCTCGCTTTCTTTCGTTGCTTTGTTTTGCTCCGTCTTTTTTTTTTTCATATTATTATCTCTGCAGGTCTATCTAAATAAGGTAGGCAGGATAAACAATCTGGAGGAGAAAATATTCGGACCCAAGGTTCCAGGAGGCATGGGAGAGGGGGAAGCAGAAAGGAAGTGGGTGTTAACAAACCCAGGGACAAGGGAACAACAAGTGATCCAAAAAATCTACGGCAGGGAGGATATCAGAGGCCTGCTAGGGCTTGATCAAGAGCAAGGCAACTGAGAGGAATTACTGAAACCCAAATAAAGGCTGAGCATGATAGTGGGACAAGAGGAAAGGAAGAAAGAACTAGAAGGCAAAGGACATTTATAGAGGTCTAAATGCAATCATGTACACATGTAAATATATATTTATATGATGATGGGGAAATAGATGTATGTGCATATATTTATAGGTTTAGTATTAAGGTAGCAGATGGATATTGGACCTCTACTGAAATATCCCCTCATTGCAAGAACACTTTGTGCTAGTAAACTGGCATTCCATGATGCTCATGTTCCCCACACAATCGGTGAAGACAGAGTGGGTGCATAAGCAAAGTTGGGGCAGAAAGCTGATGGTGCCTGGCTATCAAACGATACAGTGCCTGAGGTCTTAAAGGCTTGAAGATAAACAAGTGACCAGCTAGCTGAGAAGAAACAAAGCCCACATGGAAGAAACACACCAGCCAGTGTGATCATGAGGTGTCGATGGGATCAGGTATCAGGCATGAAAGAACAAAAAAACTCTATCATTGTGAAGAAGGGTAGTATAAAGTGGAGACCCAAAGCCTATCTGTAGGCAACAGCACATCCCCTTATAGAAGAGTCATCGGGAGGAGACAAGGCAGTCAGGGTACAGTGTAGCAATGATGAAACATATAAATTTCCTCTTTTTTAATGCTTCCTCTCCTCCACTATCATGATCCAAATTCTACCTTACAAATCCAGCTAGACCAGAGCATGTACCTTGGTACAGATAAGAACTGGAAACACAGAGTATCCAGGACAGATAAACCACTCAAAACCAATGAGAGTAGTGATACCAGGAAGATAAGGGGAAGGTGAGGTAACCCCCTTCCCGGGAGACAGACAACAGAAAAATGGATGAAGGGAGATGTTGAACAGTGTAAGACATGAAAAATAATAATAATCTATGAATTATCAAGGGCTAATGAGGGAGGTGGCAGATGAGGAGCTTATACTAAGGACTCTAGTAGAAAGAAAATGTTTTGAGAATGATGATGGCAACAAATGTGCTTGACACAATGGATGGATGGATGGATGGATGGGTTGTGATAAGAGTTGTACAAGCCCCCAACAAAATGATTTTTTTAAATATATACATACATATATATATACATATACATAGAGAGAGAGACATAAAGGATGAAACTCTCATAATTTGGCAAAAGACACAAACCTATCCATCAAGAAACTGAGAGAAACCCCATAAAGATAAACCCACAGACAAAACAAACAAATATAGAAATCAAGGAGAGAAGAACCGCATTTTAACAATAGGGAGAAATGAATTTGAATGACAGCAAATTTCTCATCAGTCACATTGAAGTACAGAAGGAAGTAGTACAAAGTTTTTTAAGTGTTGAAATAAAAGGAAAAGATCTCACCCTAGAACCCTTTGAGCATAAAGCGGAAATCAAGATATACTCAATGGAAGGCAAGACAGGATAATTTGTTGTTAGCAGAACTGCTCTTAAAGAATGGCAAAAGGAAGTTATCTTTAAAAAAAGGAAACAATAAAAGGAAAATATTGGAACATCAAAGGAAGAACAAAATGCATAGAGACAATAGATGTTTTTTTTCTTGATTGAATTGTTTAAATTATACTTGATGGTTAAGGAAAAAATTATAACACTGCCTGATGTAGTTCTCAATGCTTTTGCAAAAATATTTAAGATAAGTGTATTCTAAATGAATTAGAGTCAAGGGATATAAAAGGAGTAAGGTCCCCAAACTGATAACACGTTATAAGATATATAGATAGGTAAGACCAATAAACAAACCACTGCCGCCTAGATGATTCGGACTCATAGCAACTGCAGAGGACAGAATAGAGAACCGCTCCTCAGTCTCCAGGGCAGTCAGTCTTTGTGTACGCAGATTGTTCCCTCTGGCCTCCACAGAGCAGCTGGTGTGTTCAAAGCACCAACCTTCTGGTTACCCATTAACTAACTGTTCCACCAGGGATCCTTGAGAGATAGGTAAAGAGAGAAACAACTAGAGCTATTATTAAAAATTCATGCAGAGATACACTCAAGAACACTATAAATAAATCAACATTGAATTCTTTATAAAATGTCCAATAACACACTGGAAGGTAAAAAGGAAAGAGAGAAAAATAACAGAGGAAAAAAATTTATATAAAAAATGGCAACCTTAAACCTCACACTAAGAAGAATTACATGAAATATAAATGTTCTTAAAGACATCCATTAAAAGGCTGGTGTTGAAAGGATGGATTGATAAAATCAGTATGATGTCTACAAGAAACTCACTTAAAATATAATTGGAAGTAAGATACATTATCCAAACACTAACAAAAAGAAAGCAAAAGTATCATATTATCAAAAAAGAAGATTTTGAAGAAAAACATAGACAAGGAGGAAAATTATATAACAATAAAAAGGCAATCCTCAAAGAAAATCTAACAATCAAGAAAACTGCAAAATGGTTACAAAAAAACTGATAAGCTAGAAGAAGAAACAGAAATTTAAATTATTGCTGGAAACAATATACCATTCACAATAACTAACAGAAAAGCTAGACAGAAAATTAGCAAGGGTACAGAATTTATTATCGTCAGCCACAGTATATAAAATCTACATCTAAAGAACACTCCACTCAAATAGAGCAAAAAAACACATTATTTTCACATGTCCACAGATCATCTCTACAACAGGGCCTGCAGATACCAAAATGGCACAGAAAGTAGGATTGACATATACATAAACTGGCAATCTAGATGAAATGGGCCAACCTGAATACACCCTGAAAATGTTATGCTGAGTGATATTAGCCACAAAAGACCACATACCCTATACACTCAAGTATAAGATGACCTGAATATCAGCCAAGCCACCTACAAAAACTGCAGTAAAAAGGTGCTGAAAGCGATGAAACATGCGACTTTAATCTCCTTCTTCAATGCTTCTTCCCCCACCCCACTATCATGATCCCAATTCTACCTTACAAATCCAGCTAGACCAAAGGATGTACACTGGTACAGATAGGATCAGAAACACAGTGAATACAGAACATATGATCCCTTCAGGACCACTGGTGAGAGTGGTGAGACAGACAGGGTAGAGGGGAGGTGGGGTATAAAGGGGAAACCAATTATCGGGATCTACATGTAACCTCCTCCCTGGTGGGTGGACAACAGAGAAGTGGGTAAAGGGAGACATTGGACAGTGTAAGATATGACAACTAATAAATTATCAAGAGTTCATCAGGGAGGGGGGAGTGGGAGGAAGGGGAAAAAATGAGGAGCTGATACCAAGGGCCCGTGTAGAAAGCAAATATTCTGAGAATGATGAGGGCAACAAATGTACAAATGTGCTTGACACAATGGATGTCTGCATGGATTGTGATAAGAGTTATACAAGCCACCAATAAAATGACTTTTTAATGTGCTGGGAAAACTCGGCTTATACTTGAATTTTCACTGTATTTCATGATCCTACTTAGATGAAATGTCCAGAATAGAAACAGTATGTAAATTAGTGAATTGAGCTGGACAACAGATGGGAGAAGAGAGAAAGAGAACAACAAGGAGAAGAGGAGTGACTAGTGGGTATAAGATTTCCTTTTGTTGGTGTTAGGAGCTGCCATATGTACAACATGAATACACCCTCTGCACAAGTGCAGACGGGCCTGTGCACGTCTAACAATTGTTGTCATGTTCAAGCTCATCACTGCAGTCACGCAGTCAATGTACCTGGTTGAAGGTCTCCCTCTTTTTTGCTGTCCCTCCACTTCCCAGGCATGCTTCCCTTTTGAAGAGGAAACTCTATTGGTAACATGCCCAAAGTATTCGAAACGAAGCCTCGCCACCCTTGTTTCTAACAAGCATTTGGGTGCACTTCTTCCAAAACAAATTTGTTCGTTCTTCTGGTGGTCCACGTATGGTAATTTCAGGATTCTTTGCCAGCACCCCAATTCAAATGCATCAATTCGACTTTGGTCTTTCGTATTCAATGTCCAACTTTTCACAGGAACATGAGGCAACTGAAACTATCGTGGCTTGGACCAGGGACACCTTAGTTCTCCAAGTAGCATCCTTGCTTTTCAACCTTTAAAGAAGTCTTGTGCAACAGATTTACCCCATGCAATGTGTCCTCTGACCGCTTGACTGCTGCTTCCACGAGCAGCGACTGTGAATCCAAAAGAGATGAAATGCTATACAATTTCAATCTTTTCTCCGTGTATCATGAGTCACCTAATGACACAGCTGTGAGGGTTTTTGTTTCCTTCTCATTGAGTTGTAATCCACATTGAAAGCTGCAATCTTCTTGAACAAGTGCTTCAAGTCCGCCTCATTTTCAGCCAGCGAGATTGTGTCCTCTACATGGCACAGGTTGGTAATAAACCTTCTTCCAAAGCTGATGCTACATGCTTCTTCATACAGTTCAGATTCTGATTGTTAGCTGAGTATACAGCTTAAAGAACTATGGTGAGAGGAATCTTCCTTTCTTGATTTTAAAGGACGCACATCATTCTTGACTTTAAACCATGACGTATTCCCTTCCTCTGTTCACAAAACTGCCTCTTGATCCATGTGCAGATTCCACAAAAGCAAAATGAGTTTTTATGGAATTCCTATTCTTCTTAAGCAGATACATAGTTTGTTATAATGCACACAGTTGTATGCCTTTGGACTGTCATACTGTAGTGATTTGTGTGTTGCTGCGATACTGCAAGCCATGTCACTGGTATTTTTTTCCAAAGATTTTATTGGGGGCTCTTACAGATCTTATAACATTTAATACATCATTCATCTCAAGCATATTTGTACACATGTTACCATATACATTTCCAAATATTTTATACTTGAGCCCTTGAGCCTTTATACTTGAGCTCTTCTTTCCCCCTCCTTTTTTATAAATCATTTTATTGAGGGCTCATACAATTCCCATCACAATCCATACATATCACAATTGCATGCAGGCCACATTTGCACACTTGTTGCCATCATCACTCTCAAAACGTCCTCCCTCCACTTAGGCCCCCAGTACCAGGTCCCCATATTTCCCTTCCCTCCCCCTCTCCCATGAACTCTTAATAATTTACAAATTGTTATTACTTTTTCATGTAGTACACTGTCCAATGTATCCATTCACTCACTCCCTGTTTTACGTACCCCAGAGAGGAGGTTATATGTAGATCCCTGAAATTGGTTCCCCCTTTCTATTCCATCATCCCTCCATCCTGCCAGTATCACCACCCACCAATAGTCCTGAGGGATCATCTATCCTAAATTCCCCATGTTTCCGACTCCAGTGTACATCTCCTGGTCTAGCTGGCTTTGTCTGGTAGAATTGGGATCATGATAGTGGGTGAGGTCACTGGTATTTTAAATATCAGATAGACCACCCAAAGTGAACAGGTTTCAGCAGAACCTCCAACTAAAAATGGTCTGCTAAAAAGAAATAAGCTGTCCACTTCAGAGGGGTGAGTGACTAAGAACTTTTGAAAAAACATGGACTACTGTCATATAAAGAAAACCTCATAAATGACAGGAGAACATTGTCAGATAAAGTGCCAGAAGCTGAGGCCTTCAGGTGGGAAGACATTCAAAATATGATGAAAAGCTTCCTTCTCAAAGTATTATTATCCATAATGATGTAGATAAAGAAAAGTCTTATAGAATAAAGCCTTTGAGACCTTTATTTAGTGATGAGGTATGACTCAAAATGAGGAGAAACAGCTGTAAATATGAATTAATCATTAGAACTTGGAATGTACTAAAATACAAAACTGAAAAAATAAGTTGCCAAAAATGAAATCGAACACATAAAGAACAATATTGTAGACATTAGTGAGCTGAAATGGGATGATATAGGCCATTTTAAATCAATCATATGGTTGGTTTACTATTTGGAAAGTGACAAATTCAGGAGGAATAGTGTAATATTCATCATCAAAAAGATATTTCAAGATCTATCTTGAAGTCTAGTGGGGGCAAAAACAGGATTATATCTATTTGCATACAAGGAAATCCAGTCAACGCAACTATTATTCAAATTTATAAACTAATGATAAAAGCTAGTGATACAGCACTTGAAGGATTCTACCAATGGCTTCCATCTGAATTTGATCAAACATGCGACCAAGATGCATTGATAATTATTGGTGATTGAAATGCAAAAGTCAGAAACAAAAGAGGAAGGAATAGTAGTTGGAGAGTAGGGCCTTGGTGATAGAAATAAGCCGGAGATTGTGCGATAGAATTTGCAAGACCAACAGCATCTTCATCTTGAATACCTTTTTTCAACAAGCCAATAAGCTACTACACACAAGGACTTCTCCAAATGGACTCCTCAGAAATTAAACTGACTCTACATCTTTGGGGAAAGTCAATGGAGATGATCAATATCAATAGCTAAAATGAAGCCGGGGGCCAACTATGGAACAGATCATCACTGGCCATATGTGAGTTCAGGTCAAAGCTGAAGAAAATTAAACCAAGTCTACGAGAGCCAAAATTTGAGACCTTGATTATATCTAACTGAATTTCAAGAATAGATTTGATGCATTGAATATTAATGACAGAAGACTTGATGAGCTGTGGGATGACATCACGAACATCATATAGGTAAAGAGTAAAAGGTTATTTTTGGTTTTATTTTAAACAAGAAAAGATCTAAGTGTCTAGCTGAAGAACCTCTAAAACTTGATCTTAATTATAAAAAAAAATCATAGGGTAGCTAAGGTAAATGGAAGATTTCCTTTTAGTATAAAAATATTCTAAAATTAGATCATAGTGAGGATTGTACAAATCTGTAAATATATGAAAACCCATATAATTGAACTTTTTATAGTATGTAAACAATATATCAATCAAGCTGTTTCTTCAAAATAGAAAATGACCATTTTGGGAAGGGCACAGTGTACAAGCCAGAGCTCTAAAAATCTATCCTACATCACTGATAGGGAAATTTTCTTTCCCTTGACACATTTCCTTCCACGATGAGAACTCAAAATTGTCCCATTTACCTCATTACAATGGCAAATTTAGTATGTGATTTATAAATACCTGTATGCCATTTTTGGACTAACAATTTAATAATAGCATTTGGGAACAGGCATGGCACTTGACAAGGGCAGGGTCAGCTTCTGCTTAGTTTAGAGAAGAGGCAGTTGGACTTAGAGATTATATGGACAGGTCCTGTCAGCTCTGACTTCTGGCCAGAATGCAGGGAGTGATAAAAAGGTAAGAGGGACACCTTCAGATGGCTCCCATCATCACCCTCTCGATGACCTCTAGGTACAGCTCTCAGAGTGAAAGCCCAGGGGGGACTGAGGACATCCCAAGACCCCAGAACATCTTCACCAAAGAAGGACTGCTCTTCCAATCACCACCACCACCCATACCCTTGCCAAGCCGAAGAAAGACAGAGCTCCCACCTGCCAACCTGGTTGGCCTTTGCTGAAAACAACACCTACCTGCTGCCTGAGCTATCATCTACTGCTGTCCACCTCCTAACATCAGCCTGCCCACTCCTTCACATCTTTCCAAGGCCCAATCTTCTTCTGGCTTCTTCTGGCATCCTTTGATGACACCTTTCGCTTTCCCACACAGCACTCTCTGGATGCTAGACTCACTGCTCTCAGGCTTCTCATCCACTTGCTCAACATCTTGTTGCAAGAAAGCTGAGGCCAAGTTTTATCTGACTTAAGTCTCTGAGCACATCCTAGCTTTGGGGTTTGCAAGGACCATGTATTACAGTTTTCCACATGAGTTCTACAATAGCTTAAGACTTTAAAACTTATTTGTACACCAGAAAGTCAAATTAGCAATGTGATAAGACCTTAGTTTAACCTTTCTATTTATTAAATTACTGATCAAATAGAAAAGAACACTTGCCAATGATTTAATGCCCTGTCTAAAGTGGAAGTGGGTAATAGGCTGAGGACAGATGTATTTTCTGCAGACTTCTGGATAGAGCTGATATGTTCAGAGCTATTTCAGGAGTGAAATGGAAGTCAGATGCTGAAAAGAACCAACTGGCAGGCCCAGAGTTTCTATTTAAATCAAAAAGAATAGCTTTATAAGATAAATTTATCAACAGTACTGATGTGCAGTGACATGGTCTTTCTACAGGAACATTTAAATACAATCCGTCATCAACCTCAACTCTGGCTTCAGCACAAGCATGTCAGTACCCCCTGCCTCCTCGTCCACACTGATCTTCAGGGAGAGGCACACCGGAACCACCCTAAAAGCTGGTGAAAGTGGCCCACAGATGAAACCAAGTCACCTACTCACTGTCACAGGGTAAGAGTAAAGCAGGAGCCCATCATGGAGGGAAGAAACAACAAGGTTAGGCACTGGGCTCAAGTTGTTGCCTCTACTGCCAGCATCTCGGAGGGTGGCTGCAATATCACTGGTCCTGCATAAGCCTATTCTCAGAACCACAGCCACACTCAGAGTCCAGGTGTCAGGTACATAACCTCACTGTGGGCTCTTGGGGACCCAACCCTGACTCAGCCATTACGCTAGACCAGTTTCACTTCGGTATTGTAAATCATACATTTGACTTTTACTTGAAATACAGGATAATATGCTCAGGGAAGCAACAGTCAAGAAATTCGGCAACATATTGCATTGGGCAAATCTGCAGCCCAAGACATCTTCTGAAGTGTTAAAAAGGTCTAGAGCGTGCTTAACCCCAAATATGGTATTTCAATGCATGCCCCACTCCTCTCCTTATCAGTTAGTTTGTCCTGCTGTGGTGACTTGTCGCTGGTCTTCCAAATGCCAGCAGGGTCACCCAAAGTAAATGGGTTTCAACATACCTTCCAGCATAAGAGCTGACCACTAAGAGGGAAGCAGCTGCCACTTTGGAAGAAGTAGCCTCTGAAAATCTCATGGATTGAATGGCACCATTGTCAGATCCTGAAGGCCTGATAAACGGAAGCAGAAGGTTTATCAGAGAGAGTGCCGAAAGAGGTCTCTCTGGTTCAGAGGCACTTGAAAATGTGACTAAGGAAGAGGTGTTTAACTATGATGACATGAATAGAATTAAGACTGTGGAAGTGGAGCCTCTCACACGCTGATGGAGCACAACTCAAAGTGGGAAGAAAGCACTGGCAAAATCAACAAATAAATGGAAATTGGAAGTTGTCAAAAATGTAATGGAAGGCATAAAGATCAGTTTACTAGGTGTTAGTGAGCTGAAAAGGACTGGTATTGGCCATTTTGAATTAGAAAATCATATGGGTTACTATGTCAGGAAAGAGATAGCCAAGAAAAATGGGTGGCATTCCTTGTCAAAAAGAACATTTCAAACTCTGTCTTGAGTACAATGCTTTCCCAGATAGGATTATACTATCCCCTTTCAAGGAAACCCAATCAATACAATCATGTGTGGTGGTTATGTGCTTGATGTCAATTTCATGATTGAGACGCAAGGGTGGAGTCTAGCCTGTTAATCTGAAGATAGTCAATAAGGTCTCTGTGTGGGCATGGTTTTCTGCTGAGAATTCTGGGAAGTCTCATGATATTTCTCTCATGGAGATGAGAGACCATTCCCCCAGTTGTTGGGAGACACTCGACTGACAAAACAAGACGGCAGCGTCCAAGGAACTGGAGGAGCTAGAGGAGAAGCCACATGGCCTTACCTTGATGGAACCAGACCTCTGAAGCCAGAAAAGCCACAGAGAGACTCCTGACAGTGCTGAGAGGCATCTACCGCCAATGGATAATGCTGATGGACCCTGAGTCCTGGAAACGAGGAGCCATGAGAGGACCCCTGCCAAAGTGAGGATGCTTCTACTGCTTCATGAGTTGGAAGGAGACTTTATAGACTGGTTTCAGACATATGTGCTAATATCGGACTTATGACCTTGGACTGAACTGGCTTGGGATGTTTTCTCAATATTCCATTCCTCTTCTATATAAACCTTTACCTTATATCCATATGCATGTTTATAAATTTGTTTCTCTAGTCTACCTGGACTAACACAACAAGATTCAAATTTATCAACCAAACAGGAAGATTCAGGATGCAGAAATTCTACCAATGTCTATTGAAGACATTGTCTTCATTCTTCAATGAAGAATTCTACCAACGCCTTCAGTCTGAAATTGAATAAACCAATAATCAAAATGCATTGATAATTACTGATGATTGGAATGCAAAAGTTGGAAACAAAGAGGGAGGAATAGTAGTTGGAAAATATGATCTTGGTGATAGAAATGAAGCTGAAGATCACATAGTAGAATTTTGCAAGACCAACAACTTTATCGCAAATATCTTTCTTCAACAACACCATATATATGAACTTCTCTAGATGGAATACATATAAATGAAACTGACTAAATATGTGGGAAAACATGTTAACAAGCCTACAAAAGCCAAAATATGAGCTTGAGTACACCCACACCTAAATTTCAAGAACAAATTTGCTGTATTGAACACTAATAACAGAAGCCTTGATGAGCTGTGAGAGCACAAGAACATGCTTCATGAAGAAAGCAAAAAGTCATTAACAAGACAAAAGGGAAGGAAAGGATCGAAGTGGATGTCAGAAGAGACTCTGAAACTCGTTCTTAATAGCCCAGTAACTAAGGCACATGGAAGAAGGGATGAAGTCAAAGAGTTGCATAGAAAGGGTGGTCATCTAGCTGAGAAGCAACAAAGCTCACATAGGAGATACCCACCAGCCTATGTAATTGTGAGGTGTTGACGGGATCAGGTATAAGGTATCAAAGACCCAGAACAAAAAATCATATCAATGTGAGTGAGGGGGAGTGTGGAATGAAAGCACAAAGCCCATCTGTAGACAATTGGACATTCCCTTATAACAGAAGGGTCACAAGGAAGAGAAGAGTCAGTCAGGGTGTGATATAGCACTGATGAAACATACAACTTAACTCTAGTTGTTTAATGTTTCCCCCTTCCTCCCCCACTATCATGACCCCAATTTTACCTTACAAATCAGACTAGATCAAAGCATGTATACAGGTACAGATAAGAACTGGAAATACAGGAAAACCAGAACAGATAAACCCCTCAGGACCAATAATGAGAGTGGAGGGGAAGGGGAAGTTTGGGGGAGAAAGAGGACCTGAGCACAATGATTGAAATAAAATCTCCTCATAGGAGGATGGACAACAGAAAAGTAGGTGAAGGGAGAAATCACTCAGTGTAAGACATGGAAAAATATTACAAATTATCAAGAGTTTATGAGGGGGGAGGGAAGGGGAGATGGAGAATACAGTGATACCAAGGGTTCAAGTAGAAAGGAAATGTTTTGAAAATATGGCGACATAAGTACAAATGTGTTTGACAAAGTGGGTAGACGGATGGATTTTGATAAGAGTTGTATGAGCCACCAATAAGTAATTCTTTTAAAAAAGAAATTTTGAAAGGGCAGCCTGAGTATAGGAAAAAAATATTATAATGAAATACTATAAACCAAAAAAGAAGAAAACATGCAACATATCTTAAAGTGAAAGAGCTGGAGAAAAATAGCCTCCATTTGCAATATTAAAGGATTCTATCTGCAAAATACTGAGTGGAGTAGGCAACATCTAAGGAAGATGTAAAGAATTCACAGAGACATGGCACCAAAAAGAAGGAGTCAACCTTCCACCATTTCAGAAGGTCGCATATGAGCAAGAACACATGGTGCTGAAGGGAAAAGTCTACACTGCACTGAAAGCATCACACACACACACACACACACAAAAGATTTCAGAAATTGATGGACTATCAACTGAAATGTTTCAACAAACTGATGACGCACTGGAAGCACCCACTTGGGTGTGCCAGGAAATTTGGAAGACAGATACTTGGACAACTGACTGGTATTTGTAACCTATCCATAGAAAGGCGACCAGAATGCTCACATTACAGAACAATATCATTAACACGCAAATAAATGTTTGCTGAAGATCATCTAACAACGATGTGAGCAGTACACTGATTGGAAGTTGCCAGAGGGTCAGGTCAGATCAGAAAAGACATGGAACAAGGGCTATCACTGCTGACATCGCGGATCTTGACTAAGAAACAGAGGATAGCAGGAAAATGTTTACTTGTGTTGTAGTGACTAGGAGAGTGCATTTAATGGTGTGGATCATAACAAAAGGTGGATGACCTGGAGAAAAACGGGAATTTCAGAATATTTCACTGTGTCCAGGCAAAATTTGTAATAGATCGAGAGGCAGTTGTGTGAACAGGAAAAAGGAAAAGGGCATGGTCTATAAAATCAGAGAAGGTGTCCTTCAGGGTTGTATCCTGTGTGCTGAGCATATCATCAGAGAAGCTGGATTATTTGAAGAAGAATGAGTCATCTGGATTCCAAGAAGACTTATTTGCCAAGTTTGCTAGTTGTAAATGAGGAGGACTTGAAGCACTTGCTGATGAAGTTCAAGGATTGTAGCCTACATTGTGGATTCCAAAATCCTCCCAAGTGGACCAATATGTCTTGATGGAAAATGGAGACAGAAACTGAAGTTGTCAAGGATTTAGTCTTGTTTGAAGACAGAAATCAATTCTCATAGAAGCAGCAGTCAAGATATATTTTTTAATGAGTTGCTTGGGGTAAGTCTGCTGCACAGAACCTCTTCAGAGTAGTGAAAAGTAAGGACGTCGCTTTGACGACTAGGATTCACTTGACCCAAGCGAGGGTATTTTCATTTGTCTCACATGCATATGAGAGTTTGACATGGAATAATGAAAACTGTGTTAGTCTGGGTAGACTAGAGAAACAAATCCAGGGGAACTCATATCTATAAGAGAGAGTTTTATATAAAAAATCAATTGTATATTGAGAAGACATCCCAGCCTAGAACAGACCAAGTCCATAAGTCCAATATTAGCACACCAGTCTGATACCAATCTATAAATTCCTCTTCAGACTCATGCAACACATGCAATGATGTCAAATGTAGGAAGATCAGAGGCCAGTGGGTGGAAAGTCTTGTGGATCCAGTGGCAGTGGAAGCATCTCTGCTCTGGCAGGGGTCTCCACGTGGCTCCCTCAGCTCCGGGATTCTTGCGTAGTTCCATGTGACAAGCTAAACTCTACCCCTTCATGCATAAGTATCAAATTAACAATAGATTATGTAACTCCCACAAAAACCAAAGAAGAATCCTTGCATTTGAATTGTGGTTCTAGGGGGAAATAACGAAAGCATCACAGATTGCCAGGAGAACATTCCAATCAGGAACAAATAAAGCCAGAGTGCTCTTTCGAGGCTAGGATGGCAAGGCTTCATCTTACATACTTTGGACTTATCATGAGGAGAGGCCACTCCCTGGCGAAGGATAACATAGTTGGTAGAGGTGAGGAGCAGAGGAACAAGAAGAAAGCCCTCGGTGAGATGGAGTTCCACAGTAGCTGCAACAATGAGCTGGAGCAGAGGGACCGTTTTGAAGATGGTCCAGGAGCAGGTAGTGTTTTCTCGGTTGTGCACAAGTTGCTGTGGGTTGTAACAGACTGGACGGCACCTAACCACACGACAGGCAAGCTAACAACCAATAAAGAAAATTAAATTTTATTTTTAGAAAACAGCAGCAAACCTTTATAACGCTCATTTTTCAAAGACAACCATTTACGATGGCAGCACAAAGAACAAACCTAGGAATTGATTTAAGAAAAACTAAGTAAGGTAACTAGGGGGCACGGCAGAGATACACCGGCACAGAACTGAGTGCAGACATGCACATGCCCATGACATCAAAAATCTGGTATGGAGAGGCACCTCTATTCCCTCAGGTGATCTAGCCGTCCAGCATCATCCCTCTCAAAGCCAACTGCAAAAGGATCTTCTAAAGTGGTTTTCAAAATGTACCTGGAAATACAGACAGCCAAAAATAGTCCAAATACTCCTCGGGGAAAATAAAACAAAGTAAGAGGGCTTGCTCTAGAAAACATGAAGCAATTAGGATAGGACCATATCGGGGGAAGCACAGATAAAAGAATAAAGGGAGCCCAGAAATAAACCTGCTTATGAACAAATCCTCAGTTAATGGCAGGGCAGCTCGTATGACTATGGGGTGGAATGCTGGGAGGGTTTCTCAGTAGCAGTTGCTGTGACAAATGTATAAGTGTGATTCTTGATTCCAACATCAGAGCATCAATGAAAATTAATTCAAGATGGATTTTCCTCTAAGTTTGAAAGGCAGAACATAGCTATATTAATGTCATGTTTCCTATTTTCTCGGATATCAGATTAGAAGGATGCTCTCCATGGATGTTTTGCATAGCCCACCCATAATGCTAAATGGTCTTTTTCTCAACTTCTGTGTGAGAGGCCTGAGTTTGGACCTGGCAAATATAACGTATATACTCGTGTAGAAGCCAGGTTTTTCGGCACGCATTTAATGTAGTTTTTGTGGTAAAATTAGGCACCTCAGCTGACATTCAGGTTGGTTTATACTCGAGTATATATGGTACCTCATGCACAGCTGCCACGTGCCTGTCATTGGAGGCATGTGTACTGCTATGATGATAAATAGGTTTCAGTAGAGATGCCAGACTAAGAGTAGGAAGAAAAGCCTAGTAATCTATTTCAGAAAATCAACCAATAAAAACTCTATGGATCACAACAATGCAACGTGTAAACACCGTGGCATATCACAGGCCTCAGCAGTGTCCATTCTGTCTGCACCGGTTGGGTCGTCACAGGTCAGGGACCATATGGAACAGCAGCTAACATTAAAATAGCATTTAAAAATGCTTCAAATTATTGACTCGTTGTCTTTAAATGGTTAAAGAGGGTTGTTCAGGCTTTCTTTTTCTTCTTTTTTTTTTTTTTTTTAGGCATCACTGCCCTGGTGGTGGGAGTAGGAGGCCCAACCTTTGCTCCTGTGAGCGGGAATTGAACCTCCATCCCAGTGGGCTGCAGTCCCGCGCACAACCACTACGCCACCGGGGCTCAGCCTTCTTTTTCTTCTTGAATCATTTATTAACACATTTTTTCTGGGAATCTGACCATTCTGCCTAAGTTTTCAAATACCCTAACATAAAATCTCTCAAAGAACTTTCCTGATATCTCTTTTAATTCCCTCTTTGTCCATAGTCCTGGCTTTTTCCATTCCTAATACACATAATTCTGTCTGTTTCTTTTCCTTTTGGATGGTCGTTAGAATGAACAACTCCATGCTGGAAGTATGGTCAGAATGCTTCTTAGAAGCAAAGATGGTGATGCTTCCTCTCACCTATTTCAGACATAGCAGGAGGAGAACCCCATGCAGTGGGTCAATGAAAAATAGGAAGACTCCCAATGAGATGGGACTGACCCAGTGCTGCTACAATGGTCTCAAACATAAGAATGATTATGAGCATGATCCAGGACTTGGGAGTGCTTGGAAGCTGCTCCAGTCTCTATGAATTGGAACCAAGTCCATGGCGTCTAACAGCAAAGACATTTTTCTTCTGCATCAATCTCTCCAAGATTTTTCTATTTCAAAGAATCAACTTTCAATATGTCTATTCTGAAATGGAAAGTATCTTATTAAAAGGATATTTACAGCCTTTTGAAATAGTTGAAAGGTTTCTGCGCAGATCCCAGACTAAAAGTAAGAACCAATATCTGTAAGCATAAAACCTCCACTCAGAGCTTCATACATCGGAGGGGAAGTAAGATCCAAAGGGAGAGACATGGCCATAAGTAACACAAAGCATAGGTCTGCCTTCAGCTCAGTTACAGGTTTGCCACCATCTATTTTATTATCTTTCCCAATTTAGCGGATTTCTCTGAATCCTAATTCTAGGAATATTGTCAATAACAATGCAGATATGTGAAGTCTGATATGTGAAGAGATTTAACAACTCAAATTAGAAAATGTGAATATTCTCTGCCTTCTTGTCCCCTGTCAAGTCTTTTCAGGGAATGACAGCATTTCTTGGGTAAGCATGACGTAGGCAGCTCCATGATTTGTGTGTATGTGTGTGCATGTTATGCTAAGAGGTTACTTTAGCACATGCAAATGCCTCTCAAGGTATCAGACTCAGCAATACTGACAATGTAGATAGTGCTTTATAAGAGTATAAGAAAACTTTCCAAAAAAAAAAAGAAAACTTTCCATAAGTATAAAATCAATTGTCAAGGTAGCTGATTCAGACTTGTAGAAACTCATCTGATACACATTAGAATCGTGGTCCATAGTTTTCAATGGCCGATTCTGCAGAATTAGACCAGCGGATCTTTCTTCCCAGGCACCTCTGGAAAAGCTTAAACCACCAACCTTGAGCTTGGCAATTGAACCGTGCTAACCATTGACTTTCACCATCACCCACAAATTCCTTCTAGAAGTGTTGGAAGTGGCAAACGGAAGCAGACACCTTCCCTTCCTCCACGCACACCCCACCAACTACCGCTGACTAGTCCTTCTTTGTACTATAGGCTAGCTTGAGAATGTACAGGAAAGCAGCAGAGAGGAGAGTGGTTGATTATAATATTCCTACTTCGAAAACTTAGAAATCCTTGAAAAAGAGCCTGCTGAACTACGCTATCATGGAAGAAAGAGAAATTAATAAAATCTCTAAATAGTCTGCATTCAAGAGTGTTTCTGTTTTCTTTGAAATTCACGACAGGACAACCAAAGAAGATTTAAAACGAAACAGTCGAGGAAAGGAGTGTGATGGGTGGGGTTATTTTCACCTGTTTCACCAGTTGAAACAAAAATCATTATAAAATGTCCTGGATGCTTCCTGCATGCGGGGACAGGGATGAGGTGCGGCTTCCTATCAGCATCTTTATTTGATGACTGCCTGAAACGCTAGGTCCCAATAAAAACAAAGCTCTCCATCTCACCTTTATCATGAAGTCATCTCCCCGGATAGGAATCATACAGGGCAGTGCGTTTATCTTCATGAAGGAGGACCGACTCAGAAAAGGAGGGTGAGCTTGACTGCACGAACTCTAAGCATACGATCAGTGTCATTAAATGATGCACACGGATACTGGGATGTCGATGTATGCTTTGCTGCGTGAGCTTTCAAGAACCCCAACAAAGTCATTAAAGTTTGGGGGGAGTAAGATGCCATCCCTCGGTTTAGGGGAGAAAAGTCTGTGAAGCAGGGAATGCAGGCATGGAGACTGGTTACACAATCTAGTGCAGGTAGGATAGCACCTGCGCTGTGTGCTCCCCCCACGTTCCTCGCCTGGACCCTCTCCTGGGACCAATGGGCTCTAGTGGAAGACTCCGCTGTAGAAGAGCCATTCTCTCCTCCTCACTACTGCCAAACCTGGCTGGTCAGGGAGGGCAAACTCTCCTGGGTTGTCTTGCCAGGCACCTCCCTGGAGGGAAAACATGTCTGGGTTTCCTGAGTAGAACACCCCTTTATGAACAATATCAGTTCTCTACCTGCTTAAGAAACTTCCAAACGATGGCCCCTCTGGAAAGCGCTGTGCCCATGGACGGAGAAAAGATAAAAAATCCTACCCAACTTCTCATCCACCTTTCTCTCTGCTCTGACCTGCGATTCTTTACTGTGCTCACCTAAAGCCTATGTCCGATTACATCACTTTCCTGCTAAGGTGTTGTCAGTGGCCCCACCAGACACCTGACCAAATGCAGGAAGACTTCTCAGAGAAGCATCTAGGATCCCGCGCTACTGCCTTCCCCACCAGGAGGGTTAAATTTCCTTCCGGCTGAGGCTCTCACATGAATTCACTTCCCACAACCTGTCAGGTAGCCTTTCTTCAACACGTGTCCTCTTTCCAAGGCTTCCGCCTCCCAGTACCAATTGGCCTCTGCCCTGCTTCCACTGCCTCATGCCAACACCCACAGGGCAAGCCTACTGACAACTCCCTGCCCTTTCTGCCTTCTGAGATATTTCCTCCTCAAAAATCTGGGACCCTGGCCTCTCAACTGGAAGTGCAGCAAGGACTTCTTCCGGAGCACTCGGGCATGTCCCTGGACACGCCTCCCCAGAACCAGCATATTATCTCCCAGGCACCCCACCCTCCAACCAGGGAGTATCTACCCGGCACTGCTTCCTCATAGCCAGAGTCTCTCCACCCAACACACCCCTGCAGAAATGGGTCACATCCTCTTGGCATTTCTCATCAGAACTGGAGTAGGTTCACCCAGTGTCCCTTCCCCAGAACCAGGAGCAACCAGCGCACCCCACCTTCTCCACCGGCTCCACCGCACACCGCACACCGGCCCCACTTGTTCACTCGGTAAATAAAAGGCATAAGAGAGAGGAGTTGAAGCCAG
>PVJH01015631.1:22195-52973 GCA_004026705.1 Nesogale talazaci | reverse complement strand
GCCATCTGATACAGCCAGCAGCCTCCACTCGCACAAAGCCTGGTGCAAATTAGATCAAAGCTACAGCTAGATAGCAGGGGCCTCACTTGGTTTCTCACCCAACACTTCAGGGCGCAGACACTGGCTGTACCCTTGACACTCATGGGCCATCTATCAAGAGTGAAACCAGATCAGCCAAAGAGCTAATCAAATTCTTAGCAACAACTGAAAATGCATGTCTTGCTGACAAGGCATCAGTAAGAACCAACTCAGTAGCACATTCTTTGAAGGGTGATGACCTCAGGCTTTATGGATGGAAACTTACCTTGATAAATGATGAGAATGCAAGTTGTTGACTAGGAGGAGGAAGACTGTGGACCACTGTGCTAGCCTTGCCTGTAGAAGCAGAGGCTTTGACTGCTGCAACTGACTTGACAGTTGCTTGGGGATTAATTCCTCCATAAAGAGCAATGAATGAAAAAAAAAAGAGCAATCAATGGGGAATTTTGCAATAGTGAGTGCTATGGATTAAGCACTGTCTCCCAAAAAGATATGCCAAAGTCCTAAGACTTTCTTTGGAAGGGTAGTCTATGACAGCGTTATCAGTTAACGTCTACACTTGAATATGAGTGGTGTGCTGATAGAAGAGGAGACGAAAGACTGAGAGTAGGAGAGATGACTGTGCGACAAGGGAGTAGTGACTGTAGTAATGCATCAGCAAACCAAGGAATACCAAGCACTCCAAGGAAGAGCCAAAAGCTGGAAAGCGCAAAGAAGGCTTCTCCCTAGAAGCGGCAGGGATCATAGTCCTGCTGACAACCGAGCCTCCAGCGCCTGAGGAAGCACAGACTTCCGTTGTTTTAAGCCACTTCGTTTGTGGCAGTTTGTTGCAACAGCGCGGTTGCTGCTAGTTGCCTCCCAGCTGGTTCGGCCTCACGGGAATCCGAACCGCCTACTCTCACAGTCATTTTTGTGTTTGCAGCTGTAGCTTCGGCCACTGCGTCAATACATCTCCTTAAGGGTCTCCTCCTTCTCCAGAAACTGGGCTCTTCTGGTAACATGTCCAAAGTGCCTGAGATAAAGCCTTGTCACACCCTCTTCTAAGGAGCAGACTTCTGCACCTCCTTCTTCCACCACAGATTTTTTTCATTTTTCTGGAAGTCCATAGTATACTTAACCTCCTTCACCAATGCCAGAATTCAAATGTATCGATTCTTCTTCACTGTTCCCTAAGTCTCAAATATGGTGAAGTGTCAGATCATGTTGTCCTAAAAAGTCCTGAGGGGAGGAGAGCTGGAACTATCTCATATCACCAAGAACCTCAAACTTACAAGAATGATATAAAGAAAATCCAATTGTATTCATCAATGAGCTCATTTTTACTTTGTGAAAGGCTCTAAAAGGAATACAAAAAGAAGCAAAAACAAAAAAGAAGAAATTAATTAATACAGTTCCTATAGAAACTACCAGTGAACAGGATAAGAAAGAGGAGACACAGAGATAGGAAATATCACAGAAATAACCAAGACAAAGAGTATCAACAGAGTTATTTTTAGAGATCAAATATATATAGTCATATTTAAGAAAGAGGGGGAAATTATGAAGTGGGGGGGAACACTCAAAAAGTTCCAATCTTGCCACACCTTGACCACAGGTCCCACATTACAGAACATCAAAAGTTCTAGGGGAAAAGTGGTAAAACACTCCTCTTACATGTAGAAGATCCGGGTCCAATCTGTAGCTCTAACACCCCCTCTCCTAGAGATTTGTATTTTGCTACAGCACTGAACACATTTCAGCAGAGTTTCCAAACTAACATGAGCTAGGAAAAAGCTTTGCAAAAAACTTCCAGGAATCAGTCCCTGAAAATCACATAACAGTCCTATTAGCAATTGATTGTGGGATGGCAAAGGGCTGAGCAATTTTTTGTTCTGTTGTGTATAGAGTGATTCCACAGCAGCTGATCATAAAAGGTACTAGGGGTGGGGCACTGATCATGGGGGTGAGTGGGAAAGGAAGAGAAACATTTTCCTACTCACAGTACAAGCTGAAAAAAAAAATCTCCCTCTGTCCAAGGAACGAAATTGGACTTATCATCTATGTTT
Organism: Nesogale talazaci; assembly: GCA_004026705.1. Lineage (NCBI taxonomy): Eukaryota > Metazoa > Chordata > Mammalia > Afrosoricida > Tenrecidae > Nesogale > Nesogale talazaci. The sequence continues at coordinate 50,889 of PVJH01015631.1, read as the reverse complement.
CCAAAAACTCTGAGTAGTTCATTTGCCAGGATCCTAAATTCTTCCAACAGATATCAGAGCATCTGATTCATGTCATTTCTTATTCACTAAGGGATGATACCTATTTCTCTTGTGTCCACTTCTCTTGTGATTTGTACCCCACTTTACCATGCAATTGAAAGGTTTTGTCTTAAAACCTAGAAGAGGGCTGAGCCCCGGTGGCATAGTGGTTGTGCACGGGACTGAGGCCCACTGGGACGGAGGTTCAATTCCAGCAGTGGGGCTGGGGCTGGGCCTCCTACTTCCACCACCGGAGAGCAGTGATGCCCCCCAAACAAACAAAAACACCTAGAAGAGAGTGGCACATTCCATCAGTTGGGGTGCAAGTGAAGAACAAATGTTGTTATTGATTGCTTTGGCCTCTCATTTCATTCTGGAGGTAGCTTTAAGGTACACTGTTCAGAGGTTTACATTTCTCTTTTACCTTTTCACATGCTAAAATTTTCATGCTGTTTAATATGTAAAAGAACATGTCAGATGTTTTGGCAGCCAATATTCATACTAAAAGAACCTAGTTCATTTTACTGGTTTCTTGGTCCCATTTTTCTATTGATTTCTAGAGATCAGGGTTGTTGACCCTAGAGATAATTATTTATTGGTATGTTTTGAAACCTTTTTATCTGGTGGTTTTCCAAAGAATCATTGTTGTATCTTCAAGAGTGATACTTATAATTTTAAAAACAACTTTTGTAAGGAAAAAATTGAGGAAGTAACTACTGACACAACGTATGTATGTATGTATGTATGTATACAATATGATGAGTCCCCAATAAAATGAATTAAAAAAAAAATTGAGGAAATCTGTTCTGTAACATAAAGAAAAACAGCTACAAAAAATAGAACAATAAGGGAACAAATTTTCATGAGAATGTGGAAATCTTTGGAAAGTGTTAGAATTCAAATGAGACTGGAATATCAAAATAAAGCATGCCTTTTATCATCAAACTTATTCCATATTTTAGTTGAAAATTTAGCCAGAGCAATAAGCCAAGATATATAAATGAAAGCATCCAGGTTGGGAATGGAAGCAGTAGTCAAGAAATCAAGTGATGTATTTGATTAAGCAAAGATGTTCCACAAGACCTCTTTTAAGTGTCTAAAAGCAATGATGTCATTTTGAGGCTTAGGATGTGCCTGATCTAAGTCATGGTATTTTTCAACAGCCTCTTATGTGTGTGAAACTTGAGCAGGGAATAAAGAACACTGAAGAAGAATCAATGCATTTGAATTTTGATGCTGACAAAGAATATTGAAAGGACCTAGACTGCCTGAAGAAGAAAACAAAACTGTCTTGGAAGAAGTACAACCAGAAGGCTCCTTCGAAGAGAGCTTGGGGAGACTGCATCTGACATGCTTGCTATCCGAGGAGACCAGTCCTGGAAAGGGACATCATGCTGGTAAGGTAGAGGGTGGGTGAAAAAGAGCAAGACCCTCAGCGCACTGGATTCGTTGACCCAGAGGCTGCTACATAGGCTCAAACACAGAAGCCATCAGAAGGAGGGGGCAGAACCAGGTAGTGCTTGTTCTTTTATACAGAGACTTGACAGAGATAGGGACCACCTCAACAGCACCTAACAACAGCCAACAGGTGAGGAAGAAAGGTACACAGCTTTTGCATGTGATATAACCCTATAGACTCTACAAGACAGCTACTGAAAATAATAGAAACATTCAGCAAAGGGGCAAGGTTTATGCTCAACATAAAAAAAATCAGTTGGTTTCTGCTACACTAAGAGAATGCTGGAAAGGACATCAGAAAAGCAATGTCATTTGCAGTGGCTACCAAAAAGATTAAATTCTTTAGAATAAACCTAACTAGAGATGCAAAAGACTTATACAAAGACAACTATAAAGCAGTACTGGAAAAAAGAGAGAGATACATAAATAGAAGAACATACCATACTTGTGGATAGGAAGGTTTAACATTGTGGAAATCTCAGTATTATAGATTGCAGTCCTGATCCAGAGGCTATCAACATTTTTTAGATTGATGGAAAAACTAATAATTGACTTCATATGAAAGGAAAAGTGATCTTGAATCAGTGAAGCACAACCAAAGAACAAAAAAGGAAGCCCCACACTTCCCAGTCTCGGAACCTACTGTACAGTCACAGTGGTCCAAATCACCTGGTACTAGAACAATGATAGTCACATAGATCAATGGACTAGAACTTAAAACTTAGAAGTAAATACATACACTTACATACAGCTGGTTGTCAATAAAAGTTCCAAGTCCTTCATATAGGACAGAGAGAGTCTCTTTAACAGAAGGTCCTGGAAAAACTGGCTATTCACGTGTAGAAAATGAAAAAAGCTAACTATTTCATACTATATGAAAAAAATAACCCAAAGTGGATCAAAAACCTAAATGAAAGTCTTAAAATTATAAAGATCACGGAAAATAAAACAGGATCAAATTTAGAAACCTTAATTTATGATGTTAGAATCTATCGAGCATAAATAAAAATGCACAAACAGCACAATTAAACCAGGCAATTTGAGTCCCGTAAAAACTAAACATGTATGTTCTTCAAAAGATTTCTCCAAACAAGTTAAAAGAAAACCTACAGACGAAGAGAAAATTTTCCTAACAAATGCCTAATATTTGAAATTCATAGAAAACTTTAAACCTCAACAATAAAAAGACACACAAAGCAATTAAAACATAGATAAAGGATATGAACAGAAACTTCACCACAGGAGACATTCAAGAAATCCACATCCACATGGAGGGATGCTTGTGATCATGAACCATGAGAGAGATATGAATTCAAGCAACCTATGAGCTATCATCTCACCCTAGCAATGGTAACAGAAAGCAACAAATTCTGATGAGAAAATAGGGAGATCAAAACACCTATATACTGCTGCTATGGTTACAAAATGGGACAATTATGAGGGGAAATTGGAATGCCACATGATTCAGCCAGGTATATCATAGAGAAACAAAAGCAATGACAAGAACAGCTATATGCACATCCACCTTCATCACAGCATTACTCACAATCACAAAAGAGGCAAACCACCTAAGTGACCATTAGCAGATGAGTGGATAAGCAAACTGTGTTGCATTAACCCCGTGGAATACTACACGAAGCCCAAGAATGACTATGAAGCAGGAAATAGCTCTCAGGATCAACCTGAATGATATAATGTTCAGTGAAATAAATCAACCACAAAAGGGAAAATATTGAATCAGACCACTAATCTAAAATGTCAAGAAAAGGTTTACAAGAAAAAAAGAAAAGGTTTACACATAGAAATAAACATTCTTTGATAAGGTTACCAGGAAAGAAGGAGGGGCAGGCAGGTAAAATCACTAACTAGATATAAGACATCATAACTTTGATAAAGAAAAAGCAACACACAATGAAAAAGAGGTTAGTGAAGCAGGTTAAAGCAAAGGCAAACACTGGTCAGTAGGCAAGAAAGCTTAGACATAGCAAAACACCTCAGGGAATGAGCTGCTTGAGTGTAGGAGCTGCTCAGGACCCTGGTCTCAGAGAACAATGAGCCGAACATAAATCACAAAGACAACAAGCACTCCACATCTTACCTTGGTAAGTAGTTCCAAAACTCTCTCCAAACCAAACTCACTTCCATCGAGTTGATTCTGACCCACAGTGATCCTGTGTGACAAGATAGAACTTCCCTTGAGAATTTCTGAGTTTGTAACTCATTATGGGAGTAGAAAACTTCATCTTTCACCCACAGAACAAGGGGTGATCCAAACTAGGGACCTTGCAGTTCGCAGCCCAATACATAATCACTAGCCATTACTGGGGTCTTCTTAAGGTTGTGAGAGGCCATCCACGGTACCACTACTGTTCTCTCTCTGTTAAAGGAAAGAACAGTGATGAAAATTGAAAGATATGTTGAAACAATGGCCTAAAAGGACCACAAGAACATCAGTCTCCAATAGCCTGACAACAGGGAAGCTACATAGCACCTGGCTGCCTACCACCTTCTCTGAAAGGGATCACAATAAAGCTTCTGGACAGATGAGGGCATGAAAATGTTGAACAAAACTCGGAATCATCAAAACAAACAAACAAAAAGACCAAGCTCATTTATTAGATGAAACCAATGGAACCACTGAAAGACTATGGCCCTTAGTCACACTTCTGATCTGGAAATAAAAGCACCTCACAGCTCAGTTTTCAGCCACACAACTGATAGTCCATAACAGGAACAATAGCAGGGGAGAGGAAGGAACCTCTTAGAATAACCAACTGTTTGAAATAAAAAAGGGGCAGAATTTACCCAAGGACAAATTTCAGTAGGATTCAGAGAGAAAGAGAAATGAAAACAAATAAACAACAGCAACAACAACAAAAAACAGAGAAAGGTAGTGGGATACTTGATGTTTCATTCTAGGGACTGCGGTCAGTGAAATAAAAGAAAATACGTGCAAATTGTTAAATGGAAAATTGAATTGCTGAGTGAAAACCTTCACCATAAAAATTAAAAAAAATAAAATGCAACAGCAGTAAATATTATTGCATACATAATTCTGCAATTACAGTAATAGCAAACAATAATGTATAAGTAGATATACCATTGCATATGTAAACTGGTGTGAGATGGCATATGGGAGTGGCATACACCCACAAGTATATATATGTAGATTTGTCTGAAGATATTTCCACATATGTATTTTTATGTAGAATGAATCTTTTTTTGTTTTGTTTTGGGAGGGGGGCATCACTGCCTCTGGTGGTTGAGGGCACTGCCCAGTGCTGGTCCTGAGATCCGCCATTGGATTTGAACCGCCAAGCCCATGGGCTACAGTCTCGCACTTAACCACTCATGCCACTGGGGCTCCACATATGTATTTTTATGAGATCCAGAATATATCCAAATATATTGTAGAGCATACCAGGGATAAAATTATGAAAACCAAATACCAAGTCATTGGCTTGAAGTCGTAGGACCATAAATAAAAATGTACAAACAGCACAAGTTAAACTAGACAATTTGAATCCCTTAAAAATTAAGCATGTATGTTCATCAAAAGATTTCTCCAAACAAGTACAAAGAAAACCTACAGACTAAGAGAAAATCCAAATCACATCAGCATAATAAAGTCAATAAAGACAAAGCTCTGTGCCCTTCTTTGTTGAGAATCAACTCTTAACAGCTCGGGAATGCCCATCCAAGATGCAACTCTATTCCAATAAGAGCAAAGAGAAGTGAAGAAAATCAAAGGAAACAATTAGCACCAAGGACTAGCCTATCACTACTGACTATTGTGGTACCACAACCGTAGGTTCTGGAATGGTTGGGAGAAAATGTAGAACAAAATTAAAAATTGCAAATGAGACCAGACATACTGGACTAATAGAGACTGGTAGGACTCTCATTCTACAACTCTTCTAATCTAGAACCGAATCCCCTTCTGGAGCTCACATACACGATGCATTCATCCAATAGTTCAGCTAATAAAGTGAACAACAGCACCTGTGAAGAATGTGCTCCCGAGAACTATCAGCCATGAGACCACAAGGACAGCATTTACCCAAAAACTAATTCCAGAAGAGGCAAGAGAGATGAGCAAATGAAAACAGAGAAAGTGAGAGGAGAACAGAACAGCTACACTGTGGGAACTGGAACCAACGCCACAAAGTAAAATGTGTATAAAGTGCTGAATGGGGAATAATATGCTTTATAAAATATCACCCAAACCACAATAAAATGTTAAAAATCAATAAAGGATGTTAACAATACACACACAATTTTGGCATTCTTTATTGTGATCTAGATGGAAATCTGCAAAGCAAATCAATTTTCTATTCACTAATTCATATTCTTGTTTTGAGGCATTAATTGCAATTCCTACTATGTGAAAGCTGTCTTCTCACTTCTTCCTGTGTTTCCATTCATCCTTCTTTCCTAATCTCTCTCGACTTCAGAGTTTTATCCATGGGCAAATGCTTTCTGCCCCATAGGTTTGATTGTTCTAAGGAGTACTTAACTTCCTGGGTTATTGCTTATCTTATAAACCCACTAGTCCATTTCAATTCATAGTGACCCTATATGGCATTACGAAAATGCCCCCTAGGGTTTCTAGAGCTGTAAATCTTAATTGGACCAGAAATCACATCTTTTTCCCACAGTGTAGCAGGTATAGTCAAACTACTGACCTTGGAGTTAGCAGCCCTTATGTAACCACTCCACCACCAGAGCTCCTGTTCACTCGGTAGGACTGAATATTGTTTGACTGAAAGTTGAGTGCAACAAGTCCAGATCTGAAGGGAGACTAAAGGCACACTCCCTGAAGATTTTTTTCTATAAATTTTACATCTGACATCACATCACTCACTGGCACATTTCTTGGGGGTGGGGGAGAGATATGATCATCAAAAGCCAAAAAGAGTTGACCAAGAATATTCATAAGAAGAATAAACTCATTTTCTTCTTACATATGATTACCAACCTAATGAATGTTTACAGCGTGAAGTATCTTGATTTTTTTTAAGTTTTTGCCAAGATGCCATTTATCTTTGTGCTATTAATGGAGGGATATAAGCTGAATGACAAGATAGCCCATGATAATGTAACCAAGTTGAATAAGCTTAACCAAAACTTTAGTTTCTTGTGGATGATTGTCTTTGGATACACAAAAGGCCTGCTGTCCAGCCTCAACCACTTCAATTTCTTCTTGAATCAACATTATTATTCATGAGAATACTCAATGTCCTAGTCCAGGAGGAAATGTCTTGGCTCAGTGGGTGGCCTGGTCTGGTTTATCCTTTCATAGGTGCTTTCTTCTCAAGAGATAAACCTTGTGACAAAATGATTCCATTACCCTAAGGTGAGTGCAAAAGAAGAAGCTTTCTACCCCGTAAGGAGTTCGTCTTCAAAATAGTTCTACTCTGCAGGGCCCCTGAGTCAGAATCCACGTGGTGGCAGTGAATGAGGACTTCAGGTGCTATTACAAAGATGGTACATCTTTGTGACTGAAGCATGTTCTATTGACTAACACTGATAAATGTAGGTGGAAACTCATTTGATAATACAATACATATATCAGAGGACGTAGTCTTTTCCTCACATCGTTATTCTTTAATTCCGCTTTCCATGAGCTTTTTGAGGCTCCCTCACATCATTCCTTAGAAGTCTGGACACCCTAGATAGTCAGTGAAACAGTGTCTTGTCTGTGCTGATTTTTTTTTTTTTTGCACGAGCTGATCCTTTCAAATATTTGAATTAGGAAGTTGCTTCCCCGAAAAAAAATTCAAGGACAATAACCTCTTTATAAAGATTTTGAAAGCTTAAATTCCAATGACCATTAGCTTTAAAGAAGATCATGCTTTGGAGCTCTAAGAGGAGCGCTGAGAACCCGAGTACATATGGTGAGTGCAACAGCTCCCCAGTCGCATTATGGATCTGATTTTAACAGACAACATTTTGATCAATCTATGAAGTGCTATTTCACCAATTGTTAGGCAATAGGAGGTTTCTAGGGGCTTTCAAAAACTGAGCAATGGAATAAATGTGCAGACAATCTCTGCAGTTGGCAATGCTGGCATTGGAGGGTGGGTGCAAACTGGGTTGAAGACGATGGTCCACAATGGGACATGAAAAGCTAAATGACCCACTACCCTATATATGTCAAGATTTCAAAAATGATACACAGTCCTGACAAAACATAATTGACTCTTTGTTTTGTTTTGTTTTTTTTTTGTTTTGTTTTTTTTGTTTTTGGGCATCACTGCTCTCCGGTGGTGGGAGTAGGAGGCCCAGCCCCACTGCTGGAATTGAACCTCCGTCCCCGTGGGCCGCAGTTCCGCGCACAACCACTATGCCACCGGGGCTCAGCCCATATAATTGACTCTTATTTGCACATAATTTCTTTTATATGTTCTATAAGCTCATTGAGGTCAAAATAAACACAAATTCCCTTTGGCCCATGTATTTTCATCTTATGCTATATGCAATCCCAGTTCCTTTCATGCTCTGATGAAGGAGGACAAATTAACCCATTCCAGAGAAAGAAAAGTCTCCTTGTCCCAGCCAAAACCAATGGTTTTCTAACTCCACATCCTGTAGCTTTGCTAAGTGTCTCAATTCAACCCCCGGCCCCACCCTCAACCTCTGGCAGAGATTAGTATTAAAGTGCCAGTAAATTGGTTAGAAGTCATTCATAAAATTCAGCAGCAGAGCAGTGATGCCACACAAAAAATTTCAGCAGAAGAAGAGGGAAAAAGGCAGCAGGTAGATCTGGAACTATACATAAGCTGTTCTGTTTTTGGTTTTTTCTTTCTTTTATTTATTTGTTTGTTTTTATATGTCTAGCTATATAAGATAAGTAGAATAAACAATATCAAAGAGAAAGCAGTGAGTCTGATGTTTGGGGTGGGGGAAGCATGGTACAAGAGGAGATGGGGGGTATAAAAAGGGAGCAGAGTGGGAAGTCAACAAACTCAGGGACAAGAGAACAATAAGGGATCTAAAATGGGGAGCAAGGAGGGTGTCGGATGCTTGATGAGATTTGATTCGTTGTAAAGTAGTCAAGAGGAATTACTGAGAACTGAATGAAGGGTGAACATGATAGTGGGGCAGGAGAAAAGTAAAAGGAGACAGAGGAGGTCGAGGCTATGGGAAACCGCTGTGCTGGGTAGTGGTGTGAGCCCGACCCCAGCTTAAGCTAGAAAATAAACTCCTTTTGTTCCTTTTCCCAAAAAAAAGGAAACAGAGGAAAGAACTAGGAGGCAAAGTCATATATAGAAGTATAAATATAGGCATGTAAATACATAAGGATAGGGATTTGATTTGTGTACAAAAATGTATACTTATACTAAATTATTAAGATAAAAGACATATTTGGGGCCTCTACTCAAGTCTTCTCTCAACACAAGAACACTTTGTTCAAATAACCTGGCATTCTGTGATGCTCATCTTCTCAACAAGATCACGGAAGACAAAATGGGTGCATAAGCAAACGTGGTGAAGAAAACTGACTGTGCCTGGCTATTAAAAGATATAGGGTCAGGGATCTTAAAGACCTGAAGTTAAACCAATGCCCATCTGGCAGGGAAACAACAAAGCCCTCAGGGAAGAAGCCCATCACCCGTGTGATCATGAGCTACAGACAGGATCAGAAAATCAAAAACAAACAATTATACGGATGTGAAGGAGAGGGATAAGAGTGGAGAACCAAAGCCTGACTGTAGACAAATAGACACCCCCTCACAGAAGGCTCTCACAGAAGGGACAATTCAGCCAGGGTACAGTACGGCACTGACAAAATGATTCTTTAATGCTTACCTTTCCCCTTCCCCCCACTATCATGACCCCAGTTTTACCTCACACATCCTGCTAGACCAGACTTTGTACATTGGTACAGATAAGAGATTTTGAAACATGGAAGCCAGAACAGATAGACCCTTCAGAAACAGCAATATCATGAGGGCGGGGGGAGGAAGGGATACAGCAGATGGTGTAATATATGAAAAAAACAATAATAACATATAATTTATCAAGGGTTCATGAGGGTGCGAGGGTAGAGAGGGCAGGAAATAAAAGAGAAGTTATAATTAAAGCTCAAGTGGAAAGATAATGTTTTGAAAATTACCTATGGCAACGTACCGTATGGACAAGTTTGCTTGATATAATTGATTTATAAATTGTCAAAATATCTGTAAGAGCCCCCAACATGATGATTTTTTTTAATTAAAAATAATAATAAAGTGCCAAGTAGAGCGTTAAGTCCATAACCCCTGTGCAATCAAGGCTGTCAGATAGGATTAAAGGAGGGCTACATAAAGTTTCCAGGAATAAGCTATAAGAAGTCAAAAGTCGGGCTGAGCCCCGGTGGCGTAGGACTGAGCCCCAGTGGCGTAGTGGTTGTGCGCGGGACTGCGGCCCACTGGGACAGAGGTTCAATTCCAACAGTGGGGCTGGGCCTCCTACTCTCACCACCGGAGAGCAGTGATCCCCCCCCCAAAAAAAAAGCCAAAAGTCGTGGTTGTGCACAGGACTGCGGCCCACTGGGATGGAAGTTCAATTCCAGCTCACAGGAGCAGAGGCTGGGCCTCCTACTCCCACCACCAGAGGGCAGTGATGCCTAAAAAAACTTAAAAAAAAAAAAAAAGAAGTCAAAAGTCATCATTGTTGCTATATACCATATATGAGATAAAAGAAAGATTTATCAGATAAACTTACTTTTAAGCTAGCATTTAAAGAATTTTTAGAAATATATTTTTAAGGTTCCTAAGTCAGAGAAATAGCTTTCTAAACTGAACAAAGGCCAGAAATCATCTTATAAGATTCCTATTGCCATCGATCAATTCTGACTCACAGCATCCCAAAGCTCATCTGTAGTCAATTGACACCCTCATAGAAGGGTCACAAGGAAGAAACAATTCAATCTGCAAGCAGTATAACACCAATGAAACATACAACATTCTTCTAGTTCTTTAATGCTTCTTCCCTGCGCTCCTGCCCCCACTATCATGACCTCAGTTCTATCTTACAAATCTGACTAGACCAGAACATGTACGCTGGTACAAATAAGAACTCTCAACACGGAATCCAGGACAGATAAAACTCTCAGAACCAATAATGAGAGTAGCGATACCAGGAGGGCAGGTTAAAGTGGGAGAAGGGGAGCCAATCACAATGATCTATAACCCCCCAACCCCTCCAAGCACAGGGGGAGGAATGACAGAAATGTGGGCCAAGGGAGACAGCAGACAGTGTGAAATATGAAAATTAAAATAATTTATAATTTTTTTAATGTGACACCAAGATTTAGAGTGAAGCAAATGTTAGCAGTCAACTTCTAAACTTCTTGGAAAGTGGGTCATTAAAGGAATCACAGTCACAATAACAAGGCTACAATAAGCCAGTCAATGCTAATATGGTGTGAATGAGAAGGACTGTTTGGTAGGTTTACTCAGGAATGTGGGTCAGCCTTCTCAGGCTTCCCCTTTAGCCTCGTCTGAAGCCTCAACAAATAGCTTCTGTGTCTCTCTGTGTGTGACTGTGGTATGTGACCGGACAAGCAGCTACTTCGCATGGGAAGGCTTTATCTGTAAAGGTTTATATTCACCCATGCCCAGGCCTTCTGATCTAGATGGGTTGAAATGCTATTTAAAAAACTTTGTGGTCTGCCCTCTACCCCCACCCTTAGCCCTGTTTGGGAAATTACCTACTTCAGCTTAATTGCCTTTGTCCCTTGTTGGCAATGAATCCTACTCAAGTTTTCTGAAAGCATGTCCCAATGTGTGCATAGATTCTGTACATCAGCCCAGGACCTCACTGTGAATGGTAGGACTTTTTATTTTTATTTTTTATTTTGAACTGTAGTGGGAAGGATATGGCATGTTCAATTACTCCTTTTGAATGAGGCCATTTCAGGCTCCATTTATTGTTTTTGTCTTTGTTTGGGGGAGGGGGCTGGCCACCATAGTCATCTCCTTTTGCCAAGAGTCACTTTTCTTCCTCCCCTTTCACTCTCCTTGCTCAATAATTGTCATTGCTTTTGCTTTCTTGGTAGCGGGAATCTAAGGATTTACTTCACTTCCCAGGCTTGGCTGATGTTCTACTTAAAAGTCTGTCGGGAGTAAACAGTTCCTTCCAAAGCTGTCTCCAAAATCTCGCTCTTGGGCGCAGTCATTTCTTAGGTTAAGCAATAGAGAAAAGTGGTAATTACAGGGAGCCCAAAAGATTGAAACCCCAAACCAAGAGAATAAGCGATGTGCAACCTTGTGCAGGGGTTTTCATGACTTTCTCGGTACAGTGTCTTAACCGACACATGAATGAGGCAGATTTGCAAATCCAACCACCATCTATGTGTAATTAACATATGCGGAATTTCAACTCTACGAAGCCTCTTCCTTCTGAAAGATGTCAACCTTTGGTAGCAAGCAAGAAACTCATGAGAAAAGTTGGCAGGTCATGCTTCTTCGGGGTCGGTGGAGCACTGGGGGCTCTGGAGGCGGTTACCTCCGGAAGATCAGAAGCCTGACACCAGCAGCGGCTCCACAGGAGAATGTGGGACTCTCTCTCCCATGAAGATTTACCATCTCCAGGGGCAGACTCGGGGAAGTCCTAACCTGTCCCCGAGAGTCGCTGGGAGCCCACAATGGCACGAAGTTTGGTTTGGTTTTTGGTTAGAGTTAGTGCATTTCTGAGTGAGTTGGAAAACTGTTTCATTTTTGTTTTCTGGTTTTTGAGGTAGGGAGACAATCAATAAATTCCATGTGCAGGAGATTTAGGATCTCCCTCAAACAGGTTGTGGATCAGAGGAAATATTCAGCAATGAAACAGAGGCAAATTTGTGGACAAGGCAACCACATCAGCTACTGCTTTCAACCTTAAACTGGGGTAGCTGTCCAGAATCATCTAAAATTCAGAGTGAAATTCACCCATCTAGCCCAGTGATTCTCAAGCTTTCTTCCATCATTGCCCCCTTGAAAAGGGAAACCTTTTTTAATTGAAAACCCCCCTGATGAGATCAAAGGAGGCCTGCTGACATAGGGGGTTAAGTGCTGGGGTGCTAACCACAGTCACTGGTTTAAATCTACCAGTCATTCTTGCCGATCCTGAATGGATGGAGCAGTGTCTGCTCCCATAAAGATTTTCCTTCTCAGAAATCCTACTCATCCTCACTATGAGTTACAAACAACTCAGGCAGAGGGCTTGGGTGCTTTTGTTTAATGAGATCAATTACATGCTAAGTTTTTTTTTTTTCCAGATAGGGTTGAATTTTGAAGGGCCACAAACAATTATAATATGTAAGGTTCCCTACAAACCAATTTTCATGCCTTTTGGGCATTATCACCCTAATTAAGAATGCATGCCCTAGTCTGATCCCATATATCAAAGTGATTAATCCAGTCCCACTCCATGGACAGAGCTCTGTTAGGAATAACTTCACTATTATGTGAATGGCATGTATGCCCATCCTATGGCCTAGAAACTTCTCAGCAGAGTATTTGCATAACACCTAAGTGTGTCCAACGAATGAAACCCAAAGATTAGTACAACACTTAAGAAGCCAGTATGTCCTTAACAGCTCTACTTCTTTGTCTCCAAACTGACCTGCATTTCAGATTTTGAAGACCTTCTTTGGGTGTTACTCAAAACAGGAACTCTATGAGGAGACACTAAAGATATTCAAATGGGGGCTGAGCCCCGGTGGCGTAGTGGTTGTGCGCTGCGGGACTGCAGCCCACTGGGACGGAGGTTCAATTCCAGCAGTGGGGCTGGGTCTCCTACTCTCACCACTGGAGAGCAGTGATGCCCCCAAAATAAATAAATAAAATAAAGATATTCAAATGCTTGCAAGATTTTGCTTACTGTTTGGAAGAGAATGGTGCAAAAGGAGGGAGAAACTTGGAGCTTGTTTGTTGTCTTTGGGTCATTTCTCTACCAGACACATTTCTCTTCCTGCTGTGGTATAGGAAGCAGTAATTATATTGTCTCAAAGCAGTATTATTAATTTACTCACAAAAAAAATGAACACCTAATCTTTCTCGCTGTGATCCTGGATTGTTCCCTGGCTGCTAAAGGGGAAGGCCAGAGTGTCCAAATGACCCGGGCAAGGCAACAGCGACTCACTGCCATGGAATCTATGCCAACTCATAGAGACCCCTGGGTTTCTGAGACCACAACTGTTTACAGGAGAGAGTCCCTTCTTCCCCGCTCTAAGGGCCTGGTGGTTTTGAGCTACCAACCTTGCAGATCAAAGCCCACCGCATAACTACTACACCAACAGGACTCCCTAATGCAAGAAGGAGAAGCAGCCTGCAGTGAAAATAAAACAAAAGCCAGTTGCTGTAATTCATTCCGATTCATGGCGACTCCATATGATACAGACAGAGTCGAAGGAACGATACTATCGTGTCTTCACAGTTGTGAGTTTTTAGAAGCCAGTACTTTCTTTTGAAGTGATTTTCAAACAAACAAATGAAGCAAACTCCCTGGCATTGAGTCGATTTCCACTCATAATGACTCTACAGGACAGGGGGGACGTAGAGTTTGCAGGACGGTAACTCTTGAGTGGAGTAGAGAGCCTCGTCTTTCTTCTGAGGAGTAACTGGTGGTTTTGAACTGTGGACTTCTCAGGGTTAGGAAACCAAAGCATAGCCACTACTCCACCAGGACTCCCACATACTTCTAGAGAGTCTGAAAGTCCAACCTTTCACAGATGTATCTGTAGGAAAGGTGAGAGGCGCCCACTCTGACACGCCTTCCCTCTCAAGATCACATAGACTGCAGGAAAGACTCAACAGGAACATCCAAGAATGGCGCCTCCAGCAGCGCTTCCATCACTGACCCTCCCCCTCCACACACAAAAACTTACGGCCTGGCTCTCTACTTCGATCAGGCACTTCACCACTCAAGGCCCCAAACCTCTAAGCCAAAGTTCAATCAATTTCAGTAATCATGCAGCAGAAAAAGCTGTTGTAGGTGCTATCAATTATGGATAAGAAAGAGCTATAATACTAATGACAACTGCTTGATTTTATGTGGCACTTTAGCATTTACAAAATACTTTTATAAGCAGATCGAATTTTAACTTCGAAACCCTGTACAGGTATTAGCCATGATTTGTGAATATGAAAACTGAAGGCACATGGCTTGCCCTGGGTCACAAAGGCTGATTCTCCTGTTGCAGGGAGCAATTCATTTTATTATCATAGGGATCTGGTTCCAGGTCTAGCCCAAAAGTTCAGCTACTCACTGTGTGCTTATGACACGTGCCTCACCCCCGCTAGCCTCAGTCTCCTGATTTAAAATAAAAAAGACACTAACAATTGCACCTATCCCAAAGGGTTGTTGAAAAGTTTACAGGAGGAGGGGAAAATCTACAAATGGATGAGCTCAATGACTAGCTGCAGATAAGGACACAAAAATGAAAGTTATTTGCATTCATTTTTGTGTCTAGATGATATGAACGTGCAAAATCAAATGAACTGAACTCAGCAGCTCTCAAAGAGAACAGGAAAATATTGAAACTGTCCAATGAGCTTCCCCTTCTCCATCCCCCAAAAAGAAAGAAACTAATAAATTCCTTCCTTTCCACTTCTTTCAGAAATGGAGCAGTAGACAAAAGCAATCCCACTAAAGAAAGATAAAATTGTTCTTCACAATCTATATTCTTTCTCTTTCTCTCTTTAAAATCATTTTATTGGGGGTTCATACAATTCTTATCACAATCTGTACATGCATCCATTGTATGCAAAGCACAATTGTACATTTGTTGCCATCATCCTTCTCAAAACTTTTTCTTTCTACTTACGCCCTTGGTATTAGCTCTTCCTTTTTCCCCAGCCTCCACACTCCCCCGTCCCTTATAGGTCCTTGATAATTTATAAATTATTATTAGTATTTTGTCATATTATGCACTGTCCGATGTCTCTCTTTGCCCACTTCCCTGTGGTCCATACCCCAGGAAAGGGGTTATATGTTGATCCTTATAATT
Organism: Nesogale talazaci; assembly: GCA_004026705.1. Taxonomy (NCBI): domain Eukaryota; kingdom Metazoa; phylum Chordata; class Mammalia; order Afrosoricida; family Tenrecidae; genus Nesogale; species Nesogale talazaci. The sequence goes on along the minus strand of PVJH01015631.1, from coordinate 35,414 downwards.
GGTTCTGCCTTTCTACTCCACCTTCCTTCCACCCTCCCGGTATCGCCCCTCTCACCACTAGTCCTAAAGGGATTATCTGTCCTAAATTCCCCATGTTTCCTGTTCCTGTCTGTACCAGTGGTCTAACTGGATTGGTATGGTAGAATTCAGATCATGATAGTGGAAGGGAGGAAGCATTTAAGAACTAGAGGAAAGGTGCATATTTCATCGTTGCTACACTGTACTATGACTGGCTTGTCTCTTCCCCACAACCCTTCTCTAAGGGGATGTCACTTTCCCTGCAAATGGACTGTGGGTCCCCAATCTGTACTCCCCCTCATTTAAAATGATATAATTTTTAGTTCTTTGATGCCTGATACCTGATCCCTTTGAGCTCTCATGGTCACACAGGCTGGTATGCTTCTTCCATGTGGGCTTTGTTGCTTCTGAGCTAGATGGCTGCTTGTTTATCTTCAAGCCTTTAAGATCCCATATGCTATATCTTTTGATAGCCAGGCACCATCAACGTTCTTCACCACATTTGCTTATGCACACCTTTTGTCTTCAGTGATCATATCAGGAAGGTGGGCACATAGTGTTATGATTTTTGTTCTTTGATGACTGCTAACTGATTCCATTGACCCCTCGTGGTCACACAGACTGGTGTGCTTCTTCCATGAGAATCTTGTTGCTTATGTGCTTGTTTATTTTCAAGACTTTAAGACCCCAACACTATATCTTTGATAACTGGGCACCTTCTGCTTTTTTCACCATTTTTGTTTGTGCACACATTTGTTTTCAGTGATCGTATCAGGAAAGTGAGCATCAGGGAATGCCAATTTAATAGAGCAAAATATCCTTGCATTGAGGAAGTACATGAGTGAAGGTCCAATGTCCATCTGGTGCCTTAATGCTAACCTTATAAGTATGCACATAGCTCTATTTGCATATATATATATATATATATGCAAACACATCTATGTTTATACCTGTATCTAGACCTCTGTGGATGCCCTTTGCCTCCCAGTTCCTCCTCTATTTCTTTTTACTTTCTTCTTATCCCACTATCATGCACATCCTTCATTTGCATTTCAGTAATTTCTCTCTGTTACATTACTCTTGATCAATTCCTATCAGGCCTGTTACACCCACCTTGCCACTAATTTTGGATTACTTGTTCACTTATCTCTGGGATGGACAACACCACCTCCTTTCCCCCACCTCCCGGCTCCCATGTCCTCCCTGGAACCTTGAATCCTGTTGTTTTCTCCTCCAGACTATTCATCCAGCCTATCTTATCTAGATAGACTTGCAGAGATAATAATATGTAGAGAAATGCAAGACATCACAAGATAAAGTGACAAAATAAAACAAACTGATGACAACAACAAAAAGTCCAGAAAACATTAATTAGTTGATCAATTGATTGATTAACAAAAGAAAAACTTGTAAATAGTTCAAGGCCTTTTTGTTGACCTCCAAGAGTGTCCCTTGGCTGAATCCACTGCAGTGCCACACCCTAGCCCCAAAGTCTATCCTTGACACTCCCTTGGGAACTCCATGCTCTGCCCCTCTTGCTGCTCTGCTGCACGTCCTTGCCTTTGTGTGGTGGGGTCAGACCTGGAACACTCTCAACCCTGCTTCTCCAGTGCTGTCTCCTTAGGGCCTTGGGTCAGTGGGGGACACCGCATTTCATAGTGGGGTTGGCCATATGGTTCTCTCTATGCAATGGTTGTTCTGAATGGGAAAATCATCTCTGTTATCTCTAGATAGACTTGCAGGTTCGGTGCAAGATAGACTTTCTCAAGGTTCGGTGGGCCTCTGAATTTGGTCTGGCCCCTGCCCTTCGACCTGGGCCTCATCCCAGGAATTTCTTTTTCCCTATGCACAATCTATATTCTTTAAGTGATGTTTGCCAGTAGAACTCATATCTGGTTCACTTAAGCTCCAGTCTGGAAGGTGAAAATGAAAACATTTTCCCAAAATCAGACAGAAAGTAATTTGTGCATCTATTTGTTTTTTGTTTTTTTTTTGGGGGGGGGGGCATCACTGCTCTCCGGCGGTGGGAGTAGGAGGCCCAGCCCCACTGCTGGAATTGAACCTCCATCCCAGTGGGCCACAGGCCCACGCACAACCACTATGCCACCAGGGCTCAGCCCTTTTGTGCATCTATTTGTAAAATATAATCATAAACACACACATACTGCCATGAAGTGTATTCTGACTCCTGCTGACTTCATAAGTTACAGAGTCAAACTGTGTGATGAGATTATCCTGTCTGTGACACTAGACCTTAGGTCTTCTTCTGCACCAGTGAGGGATTTCAGACCACGAACTGGCAAGTCAGTAGATAAGTGCAAACAGTTTGTCAACTAAAACAATTCCTGGACAAAAACCCTTCAGATCAAACTGCAGGCTTCCAAAGGACAGAAATTGCTTTTCTGATAGTTTACTTGACTGTATCCCCAACACCAAGAGCAGTTTCCAGCATATAGTAAATTCTCAAACTATTTTTTGAATATTGAAATAATTTCATAATATTAAACAGTCTACATTCAATTAGCAGGCTGTTATTGAGCCAGTCATATGCTTTTCCGCACACATGTCTATTAAGCACTCAGAGTGCACCGGTACTAAGGGCTTACAGTTATCGGTGTTAACTCAGTCAGCGACGCTGCAGGAAAAAAAAAAAAGTCAACACTGTTGTCGGATTTGTGGAGCAGATCTCTTCTGTGACATATAACGTCCCTGGTGTAAAATGGACCCTATCACCATGGACTTGAGGGACTGGGTGGCAGCCATCCAACCACCTGGCTGCACACTGGAGAGAGCATGCTCCTTCTTGCTGCAGGAGCCCACAGCCTGGGGGACGAGAGGTAGGAAAAGGCACATGGCCCCACCAGTTGTGAAGGTCCATCAATTTGCCTTCTGCTAACCATTTGTACAAGGCTCCTTTTGCTAATTTCTTTTTTCCCCCATTGCCTGATTTTGAAGTGTTTCGAGTTTTCTGTTATAATGGAAACGAAAACCTTGGAGGCGTCTGATGATTCTGTTTGCATCCAATTCACCAACTTCTGTATCACTGTTGGGATTTTTGTTGTTGTTGTTGTTGTTGTTGTTGTTTTACTTGCACTGCTGTTACCACTACTCTTAGACTGCAGTTGCTCCAGTCCCAAGACAAAAGAACACCAGCAGCCACGTCAGATCGAAAACAACGGGACTGGAACTCCAACTGCATTAGCCTTAAGATGCATTGTTGCTGCCGCTGCTGTTGTTTTAATTATGATTGTAGGTTTACCGCCACCTTCCTTCCTCGGCCTCCCTTCAGCTGCATTGATGTATGTTACTTTTTGGTAACTGGATTTCATTAACATTTATGAACTCTCATAAAGTAGTAGAAAAAGCAATTTGTGTGGAAGAATTTTCCACCTCATTAAACAGTGTTCTTTTGGGGGTCAAGCTGGTATATTTTTCGTTGTTGGATTTTTTTTTTAATAGGTCCTTTGTCCTTCTGAGAGCCCTAGAGGCTCAGAGGAGGCCCTTTCACACACTATGGGGTTCACGGAGCCCTATAGAGGGCGCTAGACCCAGCCGGACTTAGAGGACATTTGCCCCTGGAGTCCACTGCAGCTTCTCAGACTCTCCCAAACCAGGAGCCCACCCTCAGTTCCTCATGACTGATTCTGACTAGCTGCCTAGGATGGACTAAGGCTGTTTGCAGGACCTGAATGAAGCTCACATCTGGGGCCCCAGAGTGATACTCTGGTTATTAATAGTTCTTTGGGGGCAAATCACATCCCTGCATCCCCTGAGGATTGTCCCCTCAGGGACATATGGCTCCCTTTGGCCCCCACCCCCTGGCAGAAGTGCCCTGGATCCCCTGCCTCTCTGGCCTTAGAGGCCAGTGGTAATTCAGGGAAAGACCTATCCTGAGATTGGGGATGGCCCCACCCGCCCCTGTTTTTGAAGGGCCCTTCCCACCTGCCTTATACTGAATTGCACCTCCAGCCAGAAATTCCTAGACCCAGAAAACTTGCGTTTGTTTTCAAGCCTGGGCTGCAAGTGCTTAGTAGACATGTGAGTGGGAAAGTGTAGGATTGGCTCAATGACAACAACAGGTGTCCAGACAATCTCCCATCCTGATGCTCCCAGCTCCCCACCAAATCTTCCATCCACCACCCACCCTGGGAGGACTCAAAGGATGGAGGACGATTTGCAGCCCCTAGACTGAGAATGAAGGCCAGTATTGGAAGAAGGAGCCTCCTCCCCACTCCCCCAAACCCAGTCAGATTCAAGGGACCAGGGGAAATGGACAGTGGGTGGAAGGAACCTGAGTCAGAGGAGCGCTCCTCTCTGGCTCTAGCCCAAGGAGGATCCATTGATGGACCCCTGGGAAAAAAGAAAGGGGGGGAGAGACTCCGGGGGGCCTTGAAACTCAGGATAATAAAGCACAGTTATAATAGCCAAGTCACCAGGTGAGAGGTGCTAGAGGAAAGGAACATGCAGAGATCAGCTTATTCTTTTCTAAAAACAGAAAGGAAGAGAGGGTAGAAAAATAGATCAAATTTAGTGGGAATTTCAAATATTTAACTCCAAGGAGTTAGTACTGTGAAAGCCACTGGCAGGTGAGCGAGGAAGCGGAAGCGGCAGGAATCTGGTCTGCTGTCCAGTCGGCGGCAGGAGAGATTCCCGGGGCGGCTAGGGTCCTGATCCCACCCCCTACCCACCCTCACCCCCCACCCTCACTCCACCCCTGCCTTGGAGGAATTGCTGAGTCAGCCACAGCGCCCGGGTTGGCTACTTCCAACCCAGGCGACTGTGTCTCGCTGACTGGTGTGTCGACTTCGTGGTGTAATTATTGTTTTGTTTGCTAATATGTAATTACTCTTTGTCTTCGCTATTATGAATCCACTCAGCTTGAATGGAGCAGCAAGATGGATTCAAATTTGGGGTGGGATTCTTTGTGTGGCAAACGTTGGCTCCCGCCGCCCCACCCCACCCCCAAAACACGGTGGGCGAGGGCTCTGTTCCTCCAACCACCCTGGAGAGCGGGCATCACCTGATCCCCGCCGGCCCCGGCTGAGCGGCTTGCTCGGAGCGAATGAACGAATGCAAACAGGGTTTGCAGAGCTTCATGTTCCCCACCGGAAGATTTATAAAAAGGGAAACAGAGGTAGAGGAAGGGGGAACAGTGGGGAGGGAAGAGAAAGATGGAAAGAGTGGGCGCAACAACAATACCAAATAGTTTAAAGGGGGGTGGGGGCGGAAGGGTCATCGATGAAGAGGCAGAGAAGTAGAGAGAAGGAAACAACAGACCCTTGCTTGTTTTCAAATGTTTCCTTCCTAGACTGAAAAAGAGGTCATGGGACATCACCTCTGGTCTCCACGTGCTGTATGTAGTAAGACGCCTACAGCGGCCACCTTTTCCCACCCAGCACCAGGCCCACTCCGAGCTCACCCCGCACCTTTCCTCCCCAGCCTCCCTTCCCAACAAGGCCCCCCTCGTCCACCTAAGGGTGTCACTCTCACCCAGAAGCCCCCGAAAGACTCCAACAAATCCCCACGTCCAGGAGAGGCGCGCAAATGCAAATCACCCTGCGGGAGGAAGCGGGCGAGGCTGGGACCCATGGTGGTGCCGTCCAAGGCCGTGCCCACCGCGCCCACCGCCCTCCGTGGGCCCAGGAGCCTTAGGGAGGCACAGCACTTAGCACTGCGCCCAGAACGGAGGGTTCCTGGGGCCAGGAAAGTGATCCATTTTCTCTAACCATTTGCCCGGGAGCTGTCAAGTTAGCGCTGTCTCCTGGGTTGCCCAAAGGAAAATGTGTTTAAAAAAATACTTGCAGTAGAATCGCCCCCCTCCCTTCACGCAAATAACACAGTGATGTGGCCAGTGCCTGCGCCCGTACTAGGGTCCCTAACCCGCGCCACTTCCACCCACGGAAATATGTACATCATTCTTCAATAATTTAGGCGCCTGGGAAGCTAGCTGGTCAAGTGTAGAAGAAGCCTTCGGCCCAAACTTCCGGGTTGCCATCAACCCTGCATTTGTTGTACATAAGATGAGCTCTTGTGTGTTCAGCTGCCCCCTCCATCCTATTTGCATGCGACTATTTAATGGGCATTTATTTTAGCTTTGAGGATTTGCTTGAAAATCTAAAACTAGAGAAGGAAAAGGGGTGCTCCACTTGCAGTCTATGGTGGATTTGCCTCCGGGGCGTCTTCCTTTGAGGAGACGGCGCCCTTGGGTTTCGATTGCAGATGAATATTGATGTCCAGGTGGGGGGACGTGGAGGAAAGGATACGTTCAGTTTCATAAATCGCTGGGTTTCTTTCTCGCAAACAATGCTCCAGTCAGTGTTTGTGGGTGAGACAAGTAATTGTGCTCCAAATGCTTAAATAAATCATTGATGGGTGAAATTACACATGCTCACTTAAAGTGTAATGTGATTAAGAGATTATGAAATTGAAGCTAATATCTTGTCTCCCAGCTCCTGGTCCCAACTCTGGACACCAGACATTTATCAACTACAACTGTCCTGAAATCCACAGATTCGGTAGGTTTCTGTCGACAGCAAATCAAAGGTAAATCCCAGAAAATAAAAATATGTCCGTGTGTATCAATATTGCGCTTGGTCGTTGGGTTTATCATAAAAGGACATGAGAAAGAGAGACTGATCTCCTGGGGAAGGGCTGGTTGCTTGTTTTATCTTTTATTTTTAAAAACTCAATGAGCTGGGGTTGGGGAGAAGCGCCCCGTCTGCGAGCAGATTACTCCAGTCTGGCCTGGGCTCCGGTCCCTGCACGGAGGGTAAGTCCTTTATCGGGGGACTGCCCGGCCTCGCCCGCAGCCATCCTTTGCCTTGGGGCGCGCGCTGGCCCGGGACGCGGGAGCAGCTAGGCGGCTCCGTAATGACCGGGCTGCATCGCAGCTGCGCCCTGACCCTTTGTGATGGCGCCGATAGCGCTCGGATGAAATGAGGTCCTTCTCCGGGTGTGAAATTACCATGTTTATTAATTGAGGCAGACATTAGCTTTACCTTTTTCTTTTTAAGCCGTGGACATTTGTGATGCAGGGCAAATGACGCTTTGACAGACGCTCGTCTCCGCCTGGCGCCCCTCCCTGGCCGGCACCCTCTCCCCCGGCCCGCTCCCCGGCCCTCCTGGCCCGGCCCGCCCGGCCCAGGCGGCCCGGCCTGCGGACCAGGTTCAAAGCTCCAGAGCACCGGCCGCAGGTTGAGCAAGCCTGACAGTGCACACGCGGTTAGGGTTTCCTCCCCTGCAGCCGTTAGCAAGCGATCATAGCCCCCGATCCTGAATTACAGCTTTCCCTCTAGAATATTTGATCAGGAACATCCATATCGTTGTTCGGAACAAAGAAACATCGTTCAGACCCAAAGATTTAACATACTAAGTCTTTATTAAAGACAAGTCATTCTTATGGCAATGATGTATTGGGTTTGGCCAAGAATTGGAGTTTCATTTCTTGGGTTGGTTTTTGTTGTTGCTGTGGTTGCTGCTTTTTTATGGCTAAGATGGAGGTGGTGGCGGAGAGCCCTAGCTCTGCGTTTACCCCTCATGGTTCTGTTCTGGGGACCACCCTTAGGATTAGAGAGGAGAAGCTGACCCCTTTCCTCCTGCAGGCCCCTCCTTCCATTTCCTGAGGAACAAGTGTCTAGTCCTCTTGGAAAGTCCCACGGTGGAAGCAGTTTTAGGAAAACTAGGGTACCACCTGCACACCGGACCCTAAGTTCTCTAAGTCCAGGGAGGAGGGAACCCAGAAAGGAGCACTGCTCAGCACGCCCCTGAGATTCCCAACATTTTCTTGATAGCCTAAATGAAGGCCTTGTGCCCCAACTCTGAAACTGTATGGAGCGTTCTCCCAGAGGGTTCTCCCGTCGCTTTTCCATAATCTTTCCTCCTCTGAGCAGGGCAAGCGGCAGGAGCTGGCCTCCTTCGGAGCAGTCTCAATGGGTCTTTCGGACCTCGTCTTGTCTGCCTGGGGCAGGGGCGGAGGAGACGCGTGGAGACCGGAGAGGAGTCCTCTCCAGGAGGCGCTGCCCAACGCACTGCATGCATCCCAAATGAATCACATTCTGAACTCCCTAGGAGAGAGGGCAGAGGGCGGTCTACAACCATCGGGTGCTGGCTCCTCACAATGATGGCTTCCACTTGAACAAGATGTGTTTGTGTCTCCATCTTCAGACACCAGACATCCACACGGGCTGAAAATGAACTGTTGGAATCAATTTCCTTGGAATACTCAACTTTTTTTTTCTATCATATTTCAGCAATGGGCTGAACGCTGTAACCCAGTTGATTCAATTTAGTATTTGCATAACCACGAGAAGAAGGTGGCTTTGCAGACTCCATGAATAGGTCTCTTGTTTGTTGTGTGGGGAGGGGCGGGGGAGGGGGTGTTGTGAGGTTGGGTTTTTAAATACAGTTGGGAAAGGAGGGTAGTGGGAAGGCATCTCTAGAGGCTGTCTGTATTGCTCAGCTTCTGAGAAACAGGAAAGTCTGTTGGGAGGATGGTTAAAGATGATTTTCTCACTCTTCTAGGTTTTGCTCTTGTAATATCTACTCATGGAAACGCCGACATTCAAGAATTCAGTTGAGGGTTTTGTGTTGTTGTTGTTGTTGTTGTTGTTGTTGTTGTTATTTGTTTCAGGCAATCCAGATGTTGGGTAAAATTGTTTGAAATAATTCAGTATTAAGAAGAAATACTAATGCTTTCTTATACTCCGTAGGTAGGAAAAGAACAAGAGGATTTTCAGGACAATCTTCAGAAATAGAGCCAATTTTAATAGGTTCCCAATCGGTACACTAATTAAATATTTCACAGCTCCCAAAATTAATGTGCTAACATTGAGAATTTTCCCCCCACCAAATCGTACAAATTGGCTTTCTGTAACACCATCCTCCACCTAACTAGCCCCCTACTCCCACCCACACACATACACACTCACTGCCACAAACTCCTACCGCCCCCATTTTCTGAATGGCATTACAAAGAATTTTGTTAAAGAAAAGCCAGGCTAATTGCTGCCAGAAGACCCAGTCTCTTAGAGAAGTCTGGTTTTCATAAGCCAGAATCAGTAAGGGTTGTGGTTAAATCTAAGCCTAGGAGAAGGGTCTTAAGATTTTCTCAGCAAAAGAGGGAACTACAAAGAAACACTAAGTTCAGCAAAACCATTCAGTAGAGAAATGGGGAGAGGATGGTCTGAGAGCAAAATTCTAGAGCGTTCTCTAAACCGTTTCCATCAAGATGTGCCTTAGGAAATTGTTCTAGCCCCATGGTAGTGCTTTTGATAAGTAGCTCTAGCATCTGAGTCTCCCTCCATTAGATCGATGCTAATGATGGGGCTCTAATTTCTCCAGCCTAGGGGTTATGGTAGGAAGAATATCAATGGATTTTAAGCATAAGATTCCCTGAGGCACCTCTAGTCATCCGGTTTGGCCTGCATCTTAGCTCTCCCATTAGAATCCAGTTGTCCCTTCAGAAGCAGGCAGGCGCAAGGTAAGTTGGCACAACACAGTCCACAAACACAAAGTTCTACATCCTACTTTGGTGAATAACAACTGAGGTTTCAAAAGCTCCCAAGTGGTCATGGAAAATGAAACTATTGGTCTGGAGGCAGGAAAAGTGAAGAATATCAAAGATGCCTGAAAGCAAGTAGTCCAATGGACTAAGTGTCCATAAGAACATCGATCTCCATGAACCTGAAACTAAAAGAACTAGATAGTGCTCAACTAACACCACCACATATTATGGAAGGGATCACATTAAAAGGTCCTGAATAGAGTGTGTGTTAGTCCAGGTTGACTAGAGAAACAAATCCAGAGACATTCAGATGTGTGTAAGAGTTATATAGCAAAGAGTAATTGTACATTAAGAAAACCTCTCAGTTCAATCCACATCAAGTCCATAAGTCAGATATTAGTCCACATATGTCCAATACCAATCTATAAATTCCTCTTCAGACTCACGTAACACATGCAATGCTGCCAAATACAGGAAGATCACAAGCGAGTGGGTGGGAAGTCCTATGGATTCAGTGGCGGTGGAAGTATCTCAGCGCTGGAGTGGGTTTCCATGTGGTTGCTCTAACCCCACAGCTCTGACTGCCATCCGATGTGGCTTGTCAATGGGAACTTCTACCTCCAGGGAGGAAGACAGGAGTTACCAGAATCCTCAGGAGAAAGGCATGCTCACACAGAAGTATCATTGGCTCTGATCTGATTGACAGACTAGACTCCACCCCTTCACGCAAGTTGATAGGAGAATATGTAACTGCCACAGAGTGGAAGGAAAATGTGAAACAAAACTCAAAATCATAAGAAAGATCAGGCTTACCAGCTAGATAGAGATGGGTGGAAGCCCTGAGACTGTGTCTCTTCTTCGCCCCTCTAGTCTGGAAATGAACTCTCCCCCATAACTCAAGTCTTAGCCAAACAGGAGACAGAGGTATAAGGGGAACATTAAGGAGGTGCACACACCTTAAGTTAACCAACTTATATGAGATGCAAATTATGTGCCAATAAAACTGTTGGGAAAATAAATAAGTAAATGGGGGGGGGGGAAGAAGAATGGACCATTTGAGATCAAAGTGGAACAACTTACTCAAGGACAAAAGTTCTGAAGGGTTAAGAAAGGAGAAATGGAAACAGAAAACAGAGGGAGTAGGATAAGTTATGGTATCTTGAAAGAGTTGCAATGAATTAAATGAAACGGGTATGAATTGTTGAATAGAAAGCTGCTGTTTGATAAGTCTTTACCCAGTTCACAATAAAAAGTTCACAAAGAAAGAGGTAGGTAGACTCTTCTTTTTCTTAGGCACACTACTGAGGAAGGACAGTCTTTTCTAGAGCTTGTAGTCCAGGCAATCCTGCCAGCCCTCTCTCTGGCTCTCTTGAGGGAAACTATCGAGACATTCTCAGCTTTGCAACAGAGTTGGGATGCAGCAGTGGAGCTGGGGTTTGCAGAGATCAACATTTATGCATTTGGTGGAGAGGGACTTCTTGAAATCGTCTCATATCTTAATATTATGGTGTTTTCAGCAAAGGATTACACAGCAGTTTAGCAATCGCTATACAAAGTGTTCAGGAACACTGGTTAGGAATGGTTTCATTTTCTTTTTTTTTTTTTTTTGGGGGGGGGGCATCACTGCCCTCCGGTGGTGGGAGTAGGAGGCCCAGCCCCACTGCTGGAATTGAACCTCCGTCCCAGTGGGCCGCAGTCCCGCGCACAACCACTACGCCACCGGGGCTCAGCCCAAATGGTTTCATTTTCAACGGGTGCTTTAATGCTGAATTCTTCCCCATCAGAACTTTTCTCTATCCTATGGACCCTGAAACTGTTCAAGATGAAACCCCACACCTTAGCACCCTGAAATTCACCCTTCTGCAATGGTGGGTTCCTCCCCAAACTCTTCTTGGCTCAAGAAACTGAAGCCACCTAGTCAGATCTCATGATGCAAGGAAAGGAGAAAGCCGCTCAGCTTTCCAGCTGCTAGATTTAGGGGAAACCTTCAAGATCATTCTGGTTGAAGAAAAACATCCTACAGGTTGGACTTAGCATCTCCAGTCCATGTTGAATAATCCAAGAAACCATTCTGGTATTTGGAAGGCATGATCTTGGATCTCTTCATCCAACTGCTTATGGAGAAAATGAAACAATTATTGAGCATTCTATCTATTGTTTATTTGGGGGGGGGGGCCGTCACTGCTCTCCGGTGGTGGGAGTAGGAGGCCCAGCCCCACTGCTGGAATTGAACCTCCGTCCCAGTGGGCTGCAGTCCCGCGCACAACCACTACGCCACCGGGGCTCAGCCCCTTTCTATTGTTTATTGAGCACTGTCTCCCCAACTAGAGACAAAGTACCTCCAGGTGCTTAGTATTTAACTTCTTTCTGGTTCTTAAAATCATTTCTTCCTTCTGTTGTTTGTTTGTTTGTTTGTTTGTTTGTTTGGGGGGTGGCCTCCATTTCTTCCTTCTGGATTCTTTCTTCCTACTTCTTTTGTTTTGCCCCCTCTCTTCTCTCTTCCCTCTCCTCCTCTCTCCTGCTCTCTCTCCTTCCTTCCCAGTGATCCTGCGAAAGGATGAGGAGAGAAGTTCAGAGGAAAACTTGGTGTCCCTGTGCCTTTCTTTTGTTTTGTAATTACCAAAAAAAAAAAAATGATAAAACTAGCAAATGAATAGATAAATAAATGTAAGTAGCTCTCCTCTTTTCCTTGACAATCCTTGCAGTTTCCATTTGGACAGATTTTATTCTTTCTTTGCAGTTTTGTAAATGTAACAAAATGATGTCTTGTCCTCAAGACACAGCTATGCAGTCAAGAAATGTGGTAAGTTGGCATAGCTTCCCACGCCTGCCTTTTCCCCACTAGTCTCCTTGTTTTCTGTCCCTCAGTCAGGACATCAAAGAAGACATATTAAAATCTAGTGGTAGGCCAATGGCCATGGCGTTTAGACTTTAAACAAATACCTGAGCCACAATAGTACCACGACTTTTGCTCATCCACTCTGTTCACCCAAGAGACTTCACTCATTTCACTTGACTCTAAAATGCCCACCCCCCCCACCACCCACCACCCCCATTGGCCCCCTATTGGGTCATCAGCAGGGTTCATGACCACAGGAAAACACTTGTCACTTTCAAGCCCAACCTAGACTTCTGTATGTGGGCACTTAGGAGTATGGGAAATTAGCAAAAAAAAAAAAAAAAAACCATGGAGCCTGGTGCTAAGGCAGCCCTGGGGATCCCAGGGCAGAGAATGGGAGACACTGTCCATGGACATCACGTTTTTCTGCCTTAGTTGTGAAGAAATGGATTGTTGCCGCAGAAAACCCATCCAAGTCACTGAAAGCTGTCTCAGTATAGGTACAGGCAGAATTGGGACCTGAAGAAAAGTGCTCTTTACCCTGAAGTTCTCGTTCTATAAAGAAACAGCAAAGCCCCATTTCCACAACAGAACTGCCACCTCCTTTATTTTTATGCATTGCCGCATAATAATTGTGACATCCAATCAAACCTCACGCTCTCTTTGGCACTTTCCTTCATTATTTGTTTCTATAGCTGCACAAATATTTCTTACACTACTTTCTAGGTCTTTTCTGGAATTCATCAGTTTGTGCTCTGATTCTCCTGTTCTTTTACCCCTAGTCCATGGCAGCCTTTGCCCCAACTGTAGCCAGGAACCCAGAAATGTGTGAGATTTCCCTATTTATCAAGAGGGGGATA